>MCJB01004407.1:0-12874 GCA_002018475.1 Nicotiana obtusifolia
CATCAACTTGTTCCATTCATTGACTTGCATTCCAGCTTTTGAAAGCTTGACTCGTAGTCACAACAAAGTCCATAGCAATCTTGGCATTTTGTCAATGATGGTTTGTCGATTATCAAAACCTACAACAAGACGCAAAGTCATTAGTTAAGGTTTCATGAAGCAAAACCTACAACATGACGCAAAGTCATAGTTAAGGTTTCATGAAGCAAAACCTACAACATGACGCAAAGTCATAGTTATGGTTTCATGAATGCATTTTCCAATAATTTTCCCCTTTTTGATAATAACAAACCAAAGTGGGATATGCATTCATTTTGCAAAAAGATTCAAATAATATTTTTAAGGAATTTTCAATACCAATTGTTAAAAAAGAAATACTTGATATCAATTATAAGAAATTCAGATACCAGATTCAAAAAGTTTGATATCAATTGTTAAGCAGAATATTTCCAACCAATTTTTACTTTAAGAAAAATTTTCAATCAATTAAAAAATATTCCCCCTTAATTAATGCTTCCCCCTTAATATATGCATATCATCGTAATGTTCCCTATAATCTTCCCATAATAATATCTTCCCCCTTTTGGCATTAGCAAAAAGATATCATAATCAAGAGAAAATTATTTTCATGAAGGGAATAATGGAAATACAATGCAATATAATATTAAAGGAACATAGTTAAGAAGCATAAAAAATACATAAGAGAAAAAAAAATCGATTATATATGGTAGACAATCGATTTTTAATTGTTCTGACTCAAAAAAAAACTTTGTTTAAGTTCCAAACTTCCTTGATTTTGTTCCCCCTTTCTTAAAGCCTCATCAAAATGACGGGGAAACCTGCAAAAAAAAAAAAAAAAAAAAAAAAAAAAAAACGTCTCCGACGCTCAAGTTAGCATTTTTCTATAAATAAGAACGAATGCAACATTGACTTGTTTCTTGCTAAACCAAGAAACTAATGATCTTCCAAGCAAATGGCAAGTGCCACTCGTGCTTTTCCTACCCAATTTGCATCCAGCAAAGTCGGAATAGGAATAGCCAATAAGGCGGCAGGATGAATCCTTGGGATACCAAATTCCCACGTCCATCGTACCAACGAGGTATTTCATTATCCGTTTTACCGCGGTTAAGTGCGATACCTTCGGACAAGATTGATACCGTGCACACAGACAATTGTTATGAATAAAATATTTGCAACCAAATAATGTTATTAATTCAATTGTCTTGTAGAGTTACCTTATTGTTACTAAGGCGCTCTACGGTGCAAGTCTTAACACGATTTCCCTTGTCACACAATTGACATATGCTCAAGAGGTTGTGTTTAAGACCTTTAATCAACAAAATGTCATTAATAGAAGAGGAAGGATTTTTACCGACCGAACAAATCCCGATAGTTTTTCCTTTGTTGTCACTCAAGATGACATGTCCTTCCTTTGTTGGTTTTATACCCAAAATTTGGATGCATCATCGGTCATGTGCTTGGAGCATCCGCTATCAAGATACCAAAGTATACTTGATGCCCTCAAGCACACCTGCAATCAAATTAATGATAGGATTTTGGTACCCAAGTGCTTTTTGGTCCTTTTGGGTTAGTGGCATAATATGAATTACTTTGGGTAAAGTGTCTATGTCTTGAGAAGCATGCCGGTGCTATGTGTCCTACTTTACTATAATAATGACATACTACATTAGGATTCCACATATATCTAGGGTAATAATATTCACTAGATTTATAGGGATTTTTCCTAGGTTGTGCCACATTGTTTTTCCTACCTTTGTTGTCTATAGGCATTTTCACGAATTGGTTTTTATGCCTAGTGTATTTCTTTCTAGGTGTTTTATTTCTAGTTGTATCCTTACTAGGTTGTTTACTCTTATTTTTCGTGAAACCTATTCCTTGTTTACCAACATGAACATGATCAATAATAAGATTCAAATCCTTTTGAGGCTTATTGAATTTATTAAGAGAGACTTCTAGCTTTTCCACATAAGCCTTAAGGGATTTGCAAGAATTACAAGAGTTATTTGAACTTTCGGGTTTATCGGCACTTCTTTTTCCAAAAAATTTGTTCTCTTCTCTTAGTTTCTCATTTTCGTTAGATAATTTTTCTACCTCTTTTTCGGAATCAAAGAGATCCTTTTTCAAAGCCTTGTTTTTATTTTTCATGCCGACAAATTCGTCATAAAGTTCTTCAAGAGCGTTTTGCAATTCTATTGAAGTAAAAGATTCTTTAGAAAGTTTAGTACTAAATTGTTCATCTTCTTGAGGAGTATCCTCAATGGCTGTGAGACAAAAGTTTGTGACTTCCTCTCCGTCGCTTGACTCGTTTCCGGAGTTATTTTCTTCCCAAGACATGAATTCCTTTTGGACTTGGGACGTACCTTCGTAAGTGATTTTAAGTTCGTCCCATATTTCCTTGGCCGTCTTGCATCCTGCGATTTTTCGGTATTCATCCGGATTTACAGCACAGTAAAGCAAGTTGACAGCCCGTGCATAAGCTTCAACTTTTCTTATGTCTTCGTTGGAGTATTCACTTTCTGATTTGAGAATCGTTTTCTCTCCAACCTTTTTGGTGATTGGTTGCTCACCATTTTCTATGATTAGCCCAATTTAAAATCGGTGGCTCGTACGTATATCCTCATACGTTCCTTCCAGTAGGTGTAGTTTGTCCCATCGAAAAGAGGTGGTCTCGACGTGGATTGTCCTTCACCTATCCCTGCATATATATTTCTAGAAGAAGAAGCCATTTGATGTTTTTCTCAACCAGTTAAGGTTTTAAGAGAATTAGGCTCTGATACTAATTGTTAGAAAATACGCTTAACGCTAGAGGGGGGGGGGTGAATAGCGTTATGAGGAACGTTATAAATTTTTTGCAAGATAGATGTAAAATTAAAGACGTATATACGAGAATGAAAGAGCGAGGAATAAATTGCGGAATGTAAATAGAAACGTACACACCGATGTATAGTGGTTCACTACAACTTGTAGCTAGTCCACTCCTCAAGAGACTCTCTTGATTATTTCACTATCTCCGTTAAGCTTGCGGGTGCTTAACAAACCGTTTACAACGCGAATACTTGAGTCACACAAGGTTCGCCAACAACCAAGGAAGACGCTCTTCCTTAACTACAACAAGGGACAATTGTTAGAATATATGCACAACGCTAGAGGGGGGGTGAATAGCGTTATAAGGAACAATTAAAACTTTTCGAGATATAGATGAGCAATTTAAAAGCTTAGGTTTGAAAATGAAATAGCGAGGAATAAAATGCGGAATGTAAAAGGAAGCGTACACAACAATGTATAGTGGTTCACTACAACTTGTAGCTAGTCCACTCCTCAAGAGACTCTCTTGAGTATTTTACTATCTCCGTTAAGCTTACGGGTGCCTAACAAACCGTTTACAACACGAACACTTGAGTCACACAAGGTTCGTCAACAAACAAGAAAGAAACTCTTCCTTAATTACAACAAGGGACAACTTCCCTTAAGTGCATGACAACACATATATCACTCAAAAATGAACTCTCACAAGAGTAGATGAAGTGAAGAAAGCTTAGCACAAGAACACAACTTTAATCTTCAAGAAAATGGCTCAATATAGCTCAATTGATTATGAAAACTTGAAGCAATATGATCTTATAATTTTGGATGAAGTGTTGTATTCAAATGAGGTTTATGAGGCTCTATTTATAGCCCCAAAACCCCATATTTCCGTTGGGGTTCTTGCCAAGCTTCTCCCAAGCTTAAACAATGTTTTTGGGCATAAAATGTTTCTGCCCGTTTGCCAAACCATCGATGTTTAGACCCTTGCCATCGATGGCGGACAAAACTAGCCGTTTTAGGCTCCAACGGATAGGTGCCATCGATGGCGCCAACTTGCTGGAATTTTCAGCTCGATTTTAATTAGCAATTTTATTATTTTGTAAAAGCCAAATGTTTTGAAAAATGTCTTAATGATTTTTGAAAGAGTTTTTAGACTTGAGCCAAGTTCTTAAAAACTAAAGAAGATCAAAAATAACATCAAGACTCAAAATCAAAATCAAGACTAAAATACAACATCTTTTAGTCTTCAATCTTTTTGCTTCATCGACAGGTTCCATGCATCAACTTCTATTATCTTGAAAGCTCGACTTGTAGTCACAACAAAATCCAAGCAATCTTGGTAACTCGTTAATGATGGTTTGTCAATTATCAAAACCTACAACAAGACACAAAGTCATTAGTTAAGGTTTCATAAGTAAGAATGCGAATACGTTTTCCAACAAAATCCTCTACCGCAACTAGTTTAGCAATATTTTCTCTATCCCTTTGTTTATTATAACTAAGAATTCCTCCTGTTGTTTGGTTAAATTTAGCTTGGACACCCGAGGATTCGTCATGTGCTACCCCCTATGCTCGGTTCCAAAATAAATACCCCCGACCCGCATTGACCATTCCTTGGGATGTTTAGTTCTTAAGTGAGTTCTAATTTTACCCATCCCACCATCATTACCCCTAGTTTTAAAAACCAACACATGTCCACAAAGACCACAAACGGCCGTCTGATTTTCCTTTTTCTTCTGTACAAATTCCCACACCTCAGATCTATCCTTACGTTGAACCGGGGCTCTAGTGGGAGGTACAGGAGGCAAGTCGGACTGAACTTCAAGTGGACTAGCTTCAAATTCACGTTGTTCTTCTAAATTAATCCCAGTTTGATAATTAAATTGCGCTTCTACGTTTTATGAATCAAGTGGATTAAAAGAGCTAAAATCATGATAATATTGATTTTCCTCTACGTGTTGAGTAGAACTACCAACAATTCTTTTACCTTTATTTCCCTAACGACCATGTGTCCGCCCCCACTACTAGTTCCAATTGAACCTCTTTGAGACATAATTATAGCAAATAAAATAAAAATATCACAAAAATATAATTAAAGAGTAGAAATAGGAATGACCAACCAATATAACCGTATAATTGAGATGAAGTTGATACTTGAACCTTCACTTGATAGCAACTCCAAGTTAAACTTGACAAATAATCAAAATTGCATAATTTAGACAAATAGCCAAAGTAGCAAAATAGCAATATTGTAGATGATTTTGAGAGAATTGGATGATTTGTGTGNCGGTTAAGGTTTTAAGAGAATTAGGCTCTGATACCAATTGTTAGAAAATACGCTTAACGCTAGAGGGGGGGTGAATAGCTTAATAAGGAACGTTATAAAATTTTCGCAATATGAATGAAGAATTAAAGACGTAAGTGCGAAAATGAAAGAGCGAGGAATAAAGTGCGGAATGTAAATAAGAACGTACACACCGATGTATAGTGTGTTCACTACAACTTGTAGCTAGTCCACTCCTCAAGAGACTCTCTTGAGTATTTCACTATCTCCGTTAAGCTTGCGGGTGCTTAAGAAACCGTTTACAATACGAACACTTGAGTCACACAAGATTCGTCAACAAACAAGAAAGAAACTCTTCCTTAACTACAACAAGGAACAATCTTCCAAAGATGTAGGACAACACAAAGATCACTCAAAACTTGTTCTCTCAAAAGAGTAGATGGAGTGAAACAATATAAGCTCAAGAACACAACTTTTATCTTCAAGAAATGGCTCAATATAGCTTTGAATAATTATGAAAACTTGGAGCAATGAATCTTATGTTTATAGAGAAGTGTTGTATTTCAAACGAGGTTTACGAGGGTCTATTTATAACCCAAAAACCCCATAGATCCGTTGGGAATAGTTGGATAGCCTCCCATTTAATTAAACAAGAGTTTAGGGACAAAAAGTCTTCTGCCCGTTGCCAACAATCGATTGTTAACTTCACACAATCGATTGTTAACAAAAACTAGCCGTTGTAACCCAACGGTAACTTTGACAATCGATTGTCTCAGCCTGACAATCGATTGTTAAAGTCTCTGGAACCAAACAATCGATTGTCAAGGCCTGACAATCGATTGTTGGAGTCCACTGGAGTTCAACAATCGATTGTCAAGTCCTGACAATCGATTGTTGGCCAGTGCTTAGTGAACAATCGATTGTCACCAGTTGACAATCGATTGTTGGCTTGGTTCCAACATCGATTCGATTAATAATTGTAAAATCAATTGTTTTGAAAGAGTTTCAATGGTTATTTGAAAACGTTTTAGACTTTGAGCCAAGTTCTTAAAAACGAGAGTTGATTCAAGATAACATTAAAACTCAAAACAAAATTAAGACTTAAGACAACGTCTTTAGTCTTCAATCTTTTTGCTTCATCAACTTGTTCCATTCATTGACTTGCATTCCAGCATCTTGAAAGCTTGACTTGTAGTCATAAAAAAGTCCATAGCAATCTCGGCATTTCATCAATAATGGTTTGTCGATTATCAAAACCTACAACAAGACACAAAGTCATTAGTTAAGGTTTCATAAGTAAGAATGCGAATACGTTTTCCAACAACAATCTCCCAGAGATGTAGGACAACACAAAGATCACTCAAAACTTGTTCTCTCAAAAGAGTAGATGGAGTGAAACAATATATGCTCAAGAACACAACTTTCAACTTCAAGAAATGGCTCAATATAGCTTTGAATATTTATGAAAACTTGAAGCAATTTAATCTTATGATTGTATAAAGGTGTTGTGTTTGAAATGAGGTTTAAGAGGGTCTATTTATAACCCAAAAACCCCATAAATCCGTTGGGAATAGTTGGCTAGCCTCCCATTTAATTAAACAAGAGTTTAGGGACAAAAAGTCTTCTGCCCGTTGCCAACAATCGATTGTTAACTTCACACAATCGATTGTTAACAAAAACTGGCCGTTGTAGCCCAACGGTAACTTTGACAATCGATTGTTACACCCAGACAATCGATTGTTAAAGTCTCTGGAACCAAACAATCGATCGTCAAGGCCTGACAATCGATTGTTGGAGTCCACTGGAATTCAACAATCGATTGTCAAGTTCTGACAATCGATTGTTGGCCAGTGCTCAGGGAACAATCGATTGTCACCAGTTGACAATCGATTGTTGGCCTAGTTCCAACATCGATTCGATTAACAATTGGTTTATTTTGTAAAATCAAGTGTTTTGAAAATGTTTCAATGTTAATTTAAAAATGTTTTGAGACTTTGAGCCAAGTTCTTAAAAACGAGAGTTGATTCAAGACAACATTAAAACTCAAAACAAAATTAAGACTAAAGACGACGTCTTCGGTCTTCAATCTTTTTGCTTCATCAACTTGTTCCATTCATTGACTTGCATTCCAGCTTTTGAAAGCTTGACTCGTAGTCACAACAAAGTCTATAGCAATCTTGGCATTTTGTCAATGATGGTTTGTCGATTATCAAAACCTACAACAAGACGCAAAGTTATTAGTTAAGGTTTCATGAAGCAAAACCTACAACATGACGCAAAGTCATAGTTAAGGTTTCATGAAGCAAAACCTACAACATGACGCAAAGTCATAGTTAAGGTTTCATGAATGCGTTTTCCAACAAACATCCCCTCAAGGACGCTACATTTCTCGATGGCCTTCACCAGCTTATAATCCTTCTCTTTCAACTCGTCCTTAAGGGTCTACATATTGCTGCCTTTGCAAAATTTCCAGCGGAGATCTCGATACTTGTCACGGTACTCAAAATACTTATCTTTCAACTTCACAAATATTTATTTACGCCTCTTCTCCCTCCGGGCGCTCTCAATCTCAAAAATCATCGTCTACAATTATAAAAAGGAAAGAGAAAAAAGAAGTCAAAACCAAAGACGCCCTAAAAAACGCAAAAAAGAAAGAAAGAAAAAAAAGGTTGAAACACAACTGCTCACCCTAAGAGGTCCGCAATGCTCCTCGACAAAGCACAATCAGTTATTTCTTTAAGGGTCTTACTCTCCATCTCGGAGTAGAGAGGGCTGGGATTACCTCCTTGATGTTCTTCAACAAGCCACGATCCATGGGGATCGCAGAAGTCCTCGTAGACCCCTCCAACCTCACCTCAAACTGGGTAAGCCCCTCCTTCATCATCCTCCGATCACTCACATCAACGTCGGAACCTGATTCATCACCTTCCTCAGTGATGCTTTTTCCTCTCCCATTGGCCGACGAAGAGGTATTTGCAGCTGTTCGAGAAGTCGATACCTCATCTTGTTATGAAGCATCAAAAACATCAGCAGTCGTTCCATCAATTTCCACCACTGCCGAAGGTAGAGACACATCCATATCACCTCTCTCGACCTCGGAACCTCGGGACTCAGCTCAATATCATCTCCCACACAAATGGTTGTTGTCTCACGCAGTGAAAAGTCCTATTTTGCAGCATCAATGGCCCGAAAGACTCCTTCACCAATGTCCATGGACCTCCTCTTTCGAGGCAGGATATCTCCCTCACTAGGCAGAGGTTCATCGTCTTCATCGATGAGAAAATACAGGAGAGAAGCTAAAGGCTCCACGGTAGAAGCAGGAACAAATTCAAACGCGAAAACGGAGGAAACTGGAACGAAGATAGGATTAGCCGCAGTCGAAACAAGAGCAGAAACCGAAGGCGTAGTAGCTTTCCTCTTTCAGAACGAGGGCGCGTAAGCCTTCGATATCCTTGTAGACCCCCTGGTCGAAGCTAAAGAAAAATAGAAAAAGGAAAAAGTAGTAAAGGAAAACGAACAAAGAAAGCAAGACACCGATGTTAAAAAAAAATACCAATTGAAGGGAGAGAAGGCTCGAACTTATTGAAAAAACTTGGCCATTCACGAATCCCTACGATGTGAGGGAAGAGCCGCTCGACCCAATCAGAAATATGAGCGACCAAAAGAGGAGGCGAGGTCTTGTCTACAAAGGAAAAAGGCAAGAGGTAAAAATCCATGGCCTAACACAAGGGAGAAATCAGGTACCTATGAGCACAGAAATCAGGTACTTATGATCATAGTTCCTAGC
This sequence comes from Nicotiana obtusifolia, assembly GCA_002018475.1. Taxonomy (NCBI): domain Eukaryota; kingdom Viridiplantae; phylum Streptophyta; class Magnoliopsida; order Solanales; family Solanaceae; genus Nicotiana; species Nicotiana obtusifolia. The sequence goes on from MCJB01004407.1 coordinate 8,898, forward strand.
CTCAGGAAAACCGTCGACATTGATCACTACATCCTCGGTTCTGACAAAAAAGAGGTTGAACTAGAATTGGCGGCTGACCTTGTCATCCATCTTCACCACCAAGCATTTTCCCCCTCGGTGGCGAAAATTCAACATCATTCCCCTATAAAAGCTAGGGGAAAATAGGTGTATTAAGTGCCAAAGTGTCAATTCGATCCCGGCTAGCTCGGCGAACTTGGTAAGCGTCTTTTTAAGTTTATAGATGTATGATGCAAGCTGAGCTGGCAAACGTCATAGTAACGACAGAACTCCTCAACCAGCGATACGAGGGGAAAGGAAATAACCAACTTGAAAAGGATAGGCGTAGAGGGCACAATACCTGGGACGGTGGACCTGTACCGCGTCCCCTTCAGCGAGGATCAACTCGATATGATCAGAAGGGCCAAAGTTGGCCTTGAGCTCTGCTAATTCCTTTACCGTCATCACTGATAAAAAATCTCTAGGTACGGCCTATGGGGCTTTGGTAAAATTAAATCTACAATCAGGGTTGCGTGGGACTAATTCCTCCACCAACGGGAAAGTTTCATCCTCAATGGTGATAGAAACACTCTCCCAACGAGAAGGGAACACCACTGCCAAGGGAGCAACACGACTCCCCTCGCCGGCCTCAAAAGGTACATTACACATGATTCAATGTAAAGAAAGAGAATAACAAGCAAGAGGGAATGAGGAACAAGGTAAGTCGCTGAAATAGAGAATATAGAGGATTCTGCAAAGAAGATGAAGGAGAAGTTAGTGCTTAAAGAGAAGAAAGAGTTTGGAAAAAGTTTCAAAATCAACAAAACTTCTCCTATTTATAAGGTTCGAGAGGCACCAAAATCGAAATGACGAGTCATGATTAGCATGAAAATCGAAACAACAAAACTAATCAAGGGTCATACCTGAAACTATGCAATGCATCGGGAAACATCATCATTATGACGCATGAGGCCATGATGTCACTTTCTCTCTTGGACCAGATGGATCAAACAGACATCCGAGGTAATTCAAAATATGCGGAGCTCAGACTCCCACGTGGCCTTATCTCCATAACCACGACCTTGGCCAACTCCATAGAATTTTATCATGAACGAAATTGTCCGCATACCGACCTCGTCCGCGGCCAAGACCTCGATAAGCGGAGGGAATAACTGTATGGATCAAAATTCATCTTTAGTCGAAATGGTATCGGTAAAATATTCCCGAGGCACCACGTGTCAAAGTAATATCAGCAAAGGTCGTGGTCGAAAAGTCAGCAAGACTAAAGTCGAGGAGATGTCATCGAGGCCGAGGTCGAGCACCTTTGACAGAGTTATAAGGAAGATTTAAGTTGTGGTGACAAAAAAGTCACCTAATTAGAAACGGTGACATTTTTGACCGCCCAAGTCAAAGTGTGTTTTAAAAAGCTGATTAGTTTAATTTGGGGCTGGATTATAATTTATAAAACTTATAATCTCTTTAAAATTACACAAAGGCCCATCAGTTAAAATACCCCCACACTTTATTTCAGAAACACATTCCAAGGTACTCCCAACAACTTCCGTCTCTTCTTCTCTCTGATCTCCCTCGTTTCCGTCCATTCCCAGTCTCATCACCTTCTTCTCCGAACCGGCGACCACCGCCACTCTCAGTTGAAAAAGCCCCAAGAACTGCTGGTTCTCTCTCTCTCTCTCTCTCTACTCAGTTGTTCGTTCTCAGCAACTACTCAGGTAAACATTTTTTTCAGTTGGTTAAAAAATTTTAGGGTTTTGAATCGGGGCTTGAAAATGACGATTTAGGTTAGAGAAGATGAAGAAGAGTATGGGTTTTTGTTAAATGTTGTTTGTTTTATTGTAGTTTCGTGTATTTGTTGCACTTGTTGGGGTTTGTGAGTTTGTAAAGAGTGGTTGTGGTTGTGAAAGTATGGTTTTTGGATGAAGAAGAGCATGGGTTTGTTGATGTTTTCCAACAACTGAGGTTACCTGTTGGGTTTTTTGTGAATGTTGTTTGTTTTGTTGTATTTTCGTGTATTTGTTGCACTTGTTTGATGAAGAAGAGTATGGTTTTTTCTTGTTGATTGTGTTTTTGTTCTACTTATCCTTGTAGTTGCGAAAAAAAAGGCTTGCAATTTTGTTGATGTTTTCCAACAACTGAGGTTACCTGTTGGGTTTTTTGTGAATGTTGTTTGTTTTGTTGTATTTTCGTGTATTTGTTGCACTTGTTGGATGAAGGAGAGCATGCTGGATATAATCAAAACAACTGTTGAGAATGCTGGATATAATCAAAACAACTGTTGTGAATGCTGGATATAATCAAAACAAATGTTGAGAGTTTTAGCTGTTGTTATAGCATATTAACCACCTGTTGCAAAAAAATCAAAACAGTTGCTAAGTTGTTGCTTCTGTTTTTCTATTTCCAACAGGCTAATATTCTGCCACAACAAGTTATAAGTTGTTTCAACATATTCTTAATCTGTTTAAACAACTGATTACTTGTTGGAACATATACCTTTTCTGTTTTACTTTGAGTGTTGAACTAACCAATTAAAACTGTTTTTCTATCTCGTTTGTGTAGATAAATGGCTAGAGTTAAAAGAAGAGCAGTGAAACGAAGTGGGGAAGAAAGCTCTAAAAGAGCTAAGGTGCAAACATCTCTTGATAAACTTGTCACTGCCATTTGTCAATCAGTAGACGAGGAAAGGTTTAGTGATAGTGGGGCTTCACAAAGATTGGAAACCCAGCATGAAGAAGAAAGTGGAAGAAATGCACAAAGTGAAGAAAGTAGACAAAGTGAAAAAGATGATAAACAATCTGCTGTAGATGATGAAGAAAATGAAGAAAATTCTAAAAGACATGAAGAAAACTCAAGTGAAGAAGCAGGGGAAGAAAAAGGAGATGAATAAGTAGATGAAGAAAAAGGAGATGAAGAAGGAGATGAAAAAGAAGATGAAGAAGAATGAAGGAGGTGAAGAAGATCCCAATAGACCTTCGATTGAGGAGGTCGTAAAGAGTTTCAACATCGCAAAGTACGGTGTGACGATGCCGTTGAATCAAAATAAGGATTTGTCAGGTGATTTTGTCGTTAGGTCGACAATGGGCAAGGGCTTTGACAGCTTCAGAGCCATTCTCCGGCAGCAGAGCTTGGAGAAATTCTTTAGGGCTAGCTGCTTTGGGCCCTATTTAGATTTTTCCGAAGATACCGGTGCCCGGTTCCCAATGACGATGGTGTCTGAGCTGTTGAAGCGCAAGATTATTTGCGACAGGAAGGATGAGATCTGGATAAATTACTGTGGCATGCCGGTTTGCTTTGGCATGAAGGAGTTTGCCATTGTTAGCGGTTTGAGATGCCATCCTTGTGAGCCCCTTCCTACTGTTGCAGTAACCAAGACAGCCCAGACTCCCAAGGCAGCCAAGAAATCTAAGGGTACCAAAGCTAAGAGTGATGTCTCCCTGGTAGATTTGGTGGGAAAGAGCTACACCAACAAGAAATTATTGCAAGATTTGGAGTCCAAATCTTTCTCAAAAAAGCACAAGGAGTCATTGTCCTTAGTTTGGTTTGTCCATAATGTTCTTTGGGCAAGAGATATCAACTGCAACATACCGCTTGGAGTGATTAAGCTTGCTGAAGACTATGATGCCTTCAACAGCTATGCGTGGGGTTTTCAAAGCTTCACCTTGACTGTTGAATACTTGATGAAAGAGCTGAAGCCAACGGGAAGACACAAAATCTATATGGCTTCCCTTGGGCTTTCATGGTAAATTTCTTCAATATTTTAACCTTTTCTTTTTTTTAATTTCAATCACTATTTTGATTTTTGATGGCATCTTGTTTTGTAGGCTTAGGCATTTGAAGCCATTCCTCACCTCAGGCATCAAGTCAAAGAATACTCCCAAGAAGTTACCTGCCCAAGAATTCTTAGATGGCTAGCTGCCAAGAACAACACAAAATTGAGTGTAGACCTGTTCAACCCCCCCCCCCCC
>MCJB01004413.1:8957-49655 GCA_002018475.1 Nicotiana obtusifolia
GCAAAGACGACTCCCAAATCGGAAAGTGAATACTCCGACGAAGACATAAGAAAAATTGAAGCTTATGCACGGGCTATCAACTTGCTTTACTGCTCTGTAAATTCGGATGAATACCGGAAAATCGCAGCATGCAAGACGGCCAAGGAAATATGGGACAAACTTAAAATCACTTATGAAGGTACGTTCCAAACTCAAAAGGAATTTATGTCTTGGGAAGAAGATGACTCCGGCAACGAGTCAAGCGATGGAGAGGAAATCACAAACCTCTGTCTCACAGCCATTGAGGACATTCCTCAAGAAGACAAAAAGGTTAGTAACATTTCTTCAAATGATGATTTTACTTTGGTAGAATTACAAACAGCTTTTGAAGAACTTTTTGACGAATTTGTCGGCATAAATAATAAGAACAAATCGTTGAAAAAGAATGCCTTAGATTCCGAAAAAGAAATAGAAAGGCTGTCTAAGGAAAATGAAAAACTTAGGGAGGAAAACAACTTTTTCGGGAAAAGAAGCGCCGACAAACCCGAGAGTTCTATTAGTCCTTGTAATTCTTGTAAATCTCATAAGGCTCACATAGAAAACCTAGAAGCCTCTCTTAGTAAATTCAATAAGCCCCAGAAGGATTTGAACCTGCTTATTGATTATGTACATGTTAGTAAACAAGGAATAGGATTTACAAAAACTAGTAAACCACCTAGTACTTCTAGAGCTAAACCACCTAGAAAGAAAAATACTAGGTATAGAACTCAAACAAATAAGCAACCCGTGAACAATATGGGTAGGAAAAATCATGTAGTATTTCCAAAGGGAAATAAAGGAGTCCAACCTAGGCAACATTTTCATAAGCCTAGTACGCATTTTGATAAGCCTAGAACTCGATATGATTTTCGTAAACATAGTACTCCTTACGATTTTCATAAATCTAGTACTAATCATACTCCACCTTACATGTGGAATCCGAATGTTATTTGTCACTACTGTAATAGAGTAGGACATATAGCGCCTGTATGTTATACAAAGTATAGGCATTTTTGTACAAATAATGAATATGCATCTGCCACTAACCTGAAAGGACCCAAAAGCATTTGGGTACCTAAAAACCGTCATTAAATTGGCTGCAGGTGTGCTTGAAGGCATCAAGTATACTTTGGTATCTTGATAGCAGATGCTCCAAGCACATGACCGGAGATGCATCCAAATTCACAAACATCAAACCAACAAAAGGAGGAAATGTCATCTTTGGTGACAATAACAAAGGAAAATTATCGGCATCGGTTCGGTAGGTAAAAACCCCTCTTCCTCTATTGATGATGTTTTGTTAGTAAAAGGTCTCAAACATATTTTAATCTCTTGAGCATAAGTCAATTATGTGACAAGGGAAATCGTGTGACCTTCAATTCAAAATATTGCACTGTAGAACGCCTTAATGACAGTGAGGTAATTCTACAAGGCGATAGAATTGACAATATCTAGATGGTAGATTTAGAAAATACTTCTTCAAAAATTGCTAAATGTCTCATGAGTAAAGAAGAAGATACTTGGTTGTGGCATCGTAGAATAGCTCACATCAATATGAGTCATTTAAATAAATTGATCTCTAAAGACTTAGTAATCGGTATCCCAAAAATTAAGTTCGAAAAGGATTCTATTTGTGATGCATGCCAAAAAGGAAAACAAGTAAGGTCGTCATTCAAGTCTAAGAATGTAGTATCTACGACTAGACCCTTACAACTTTTACACATGGATCTCATCTGACCCTCTAGGACAAAGAGTTTTGGTGGTAACTACTATGTCTTTATAATTGTCGATGACTACTATAGATTCACATGGACCTTATTTCTTTCTCATAAAAATGAGGCATTTGATATGTTTAGAAAATTTGCAAAAAAGGTTCAAAATGAAATGAACTGCAACATTGTTGCAATTAGAAGCGATCATGGGGGAGAGTTCGAAAAAGACGAATTTGATGTCTTTTGCGATGAACTCGGAATTGATCATAATTTCTCAGCCCCACGCACACCACAACAAAATGGAGTGGTGGAACGTAAAAATAGATCTCTTGAATAGATGGCTAGAACTATGATCAATGAAGCAAAAATTCCTAAGTATTTTTGGGCTGATGCCGTAAGTACTGCTAGTTATGTTTTAAATCGTGCAGTAATTAGGCCAATACTTATGAAGACCCCTTATGAATTATACAAAGGTAGAAAACCTAACCTTTCCCACCTTCGCGTATTTGGTTGTAAATGTTTTGTACATAATAATGGGAAAGATAATTTAGGAAAGTTCGATGCTAAATCGGACGAAGGCATTTTCCTCGGTTATTCGTTGCGTAGTAAAGCATATAGGATCTTTAATAAACGCACTTTAACTATTGAGGAATCACCACACGTGGTCTTTGCCGAAAATGACTCTCGGTTGCCGAGAAAGGATTTTTGTGATGATCTTGCAGATTCATTGGAAGGAATCCGTCTTGACGATGAAGGTCCAAGCCATACAAAAACAGACGATTGTGAAAGACCTCAAGAGGATCAAACCAATGAGCAAGAAGAACTTCCTAACGAGTGGAGAACTTCCAGACATCATCCAATTGACAAGGTAATTGGTGATATCAACCAAGGGGTAAGTACTCGAAACACTCTTAGGAACACAATCACACACATGGCTTTTGTTTCTCAAATTGAACCAAAAACCATTTCTAACGCAATTAATGATGAACATTGGACTTTGGCAATGCAAGAGGAGCTTAACCAATTCAAACAAAATGATGTTTGGGAATTGGTGCCAAAACCTAATGACCATACAATAATTGGTACGAAATGGGTTTTTCGAAATAAGTTAGATGAAAATGGAATAATCACTAGAAACAAAGCTAGGTTAGTAGCCAAAGGCTACAATCAAGAAGAAGGAATTGATTATGAAGAAACGTATGCACCTGTCGCACGACTAGAAGCTATTCGTTTACTTCTTGCATTTGCTTCTTCAATGAATTTTAGGTTGTATCAAATGGATGTTAAGAGTGCATTCCTCAATGGTGTTATCCAAGAGGAAGTATACGTCGACCAACCACCAGGGTTTGAAAACTTTGAGTTTCCAAATCACGTGTTTAAACTCAAAAAGGCTCTCTACGGTCTTAAACAAGCTCCCCGAGCTTGGTACGAGAGATTGAGTAAGTTTTTCTGGAAAATGGATTCCAAAGAGGAAAGGTCGACACCACTCTGTTCATAATGAACAAAAATAATAACATCCTTTAGTACAAATTTATGTAGACGACATTATATTTGGTGCTACTAATGAATCTTTGTGTAAGGAATTTTCTAAGCTCATGACAGAGGAGTTCGAAATGTCTTTGATGGGTGAGCTCAACTTCTTCTTGGGCTGGCAAGTAAAGCAAATGAAAGAGGGGACTTTCATTTGTCAATCAAAGTATTGCAAGGAATTGCTTAAGAAATTCGAGATGATCGATGCCAAAGCAATACCAACTCCTATGAGTACTTCAGGAAGCCTTGACAAAGACGAAAAAGGTAAAGAAGTAGATGTCAAGAAATACCGAGGTATGATCGGATCCCTACTTTACCTTACAGCTAGTCGTCCTGACATAATGTTTAGTGTTTGTCTGTGTGCACGGTATCAATCTTGTCCGAAAGAATCGCATTTGACTGCGGTTAAACGGATAATGAAATACCTCATCGGCACAATGAACGTGGGACTTTGGTATCCCAAGGGTTAATCTTGCCACCTTATTGGCTATTTCGATTCCGACTTTGCAGGCTGCAAATTGGATAGGAAAAGCACCAGTGGCACTTGCCACATGCTTGGTAGCTCATTAGTTTCTTAGTTTAGCAAGAAACAAGTCAGTGTTGCTTTGTCTACTACGGAAGCAGAATATATAGCCGTTGGAAGTTGTTGCGCGCAAATCCTTTGGATGAAACAACAACTTGTGGATTACGGCCTACGTCTTGATCACATTCCAATTAGATGTGACAATACTAGTGCCATTTGTCTCACGAAGAATCCCGTTCTTCATTCGAGAACAAAGCACATTGAAATCAGGCATCATTTCATAAGAGATCATGTTCTCAAAGGGGATGTCGAAATTGAGTTTGTTGAAACTCGTAGCCAATTGGCGGACATCTTTACAAAACCCTTAGAGAAAAAGTCATTCTTTAGGATTCGAAGTGAGCTTGGAATTCTTGACTCAACATTGATCTAATTATTTGCATAATTATTTATGTTTTGAACATTACTGACTTGAGCGTCAGAGACATTTACTTTGTTTTGCAGGTTCTCCTCATCATTTGGATGATTTAGTAAGTAAGGGGGAACTTATTTTGCATAAGTATTCGTCTATAATGTGAAAAATATTCACTTCAACGCTCAAACATCGATGTTTATATCGATGTCCAAACACTACTGGAATTACACGAAAAATTCCAGAGAGCTCAGGACATCGATGTCTGAATATACACAGACATCGATGTCTGAACGTCACTGGAAATCGAACAAAATTCCAGAGAGCTCAAGACATCGATGTCTGAAAATACATAGACATCGATGTCTGAATGTTACTGGATTTACCAAAATGCCACTCAACTATCAAAATTCTTTTCCTCTCTATAAATAGGTGTTCATTTGCCTTTTCACCTAATCACAAATCATTCTTACAACTCCCTACACTCTTTAACAATCAAGACTCTTCTCCTTGAGTTCCAAAAGTTCAAGACTCTCATATTTGAATCAAAATCAAATTCCCCATACTCACTTCATATTTTCTTCATTAAAACACTTTGATGCGGCTCTTAGAGCAATTCCTTAGGCACGCCACTTTTAGCGCCAAACCAATGAACTTTAATCCGTTCATTAGTCAATCAAATGGAGCGCAGCAAGCCAAGGAAAGATCAAGTGAAGAAGAAACCTCTTTCGAGGAAGAAGAGAGTAGAAGCGAGAAAGACGAAGAAATTGGGGATAACACCCTTGAGCTCCTTAGCTCTATTTCTCTCTCTTATCTTTTAATTATGCTTCTTTATTATGTTCCTTTGATATTTGATGCATTATAATCTTATAATTCCTTATGAAAATGATTTTCTCTGTTTGTTTATAATATCTTTTTGCTAATGCCAAAAGGGGGAAGATATTAGATATGAGAAGATTATATAGGAGATATAATGATATGCATACATTAAGGGGGAAGCATAAATTGAGGGGGAATATTAATTATTGAATATCTGATATTGTCTTTAATTTGTAATATTGTTAAAAGGGGGAAGATGAGGGAAGATATGTCTATTTGTTAAAAAGGGAAATTATCTCTACAAGTATTAATTTTTATTAAACTTGGTTTTTAACAATTGGTATCTCTCTACAAGTATTAATCTTGTTCCTTTAACAATTAGTATATTATATAACAAATGATATCAATATCAAAATCTTTTTGCTAAAAGAATGCATATCCCGGTCTTTGTTTGTCATTTTCAAAAAGGGGGAAATTGTTGGAAAACGCATTCTTGTTTATGAAACCTTAACTAATGACTTTGTGTCTTGTTGTAGGTTTTGATAATTGACAAACCATCTTTGACAAACCGCTAAGATTGCTATGGACTTCGTTGTGATTACGAGTCAAGCTTTCAAGACATTGGAGATTGCTATGGACTTCGTTGGGACTACGAGTCAAGCTTTCAAGATGTTAGAAATTGCTATGGACCTTGTTGGAATTACAAGTCAAGCTTTCAAGGCATTGGTTACAAGTCGATGAATAGTAAAAGGCGATGAAGCAAAAAGATTGAAGACTAAAGATATTGTCTTTTAGTCTTGATTTTGATTTTATGTCTTGATGTCATTTTTGATCTTCTTTAGTTTTTAAGAACTTGGCTCAAGTCTAAAAACTCTTTCAAAAATCATTAATACATTTTTTAAAACAATTGGTTTTACAAAACAATAAAATTTGTTGAATAAAATTCGAGCTGGAAAATTTCCAGAACTGAGTAGCCATCGATGTCTACTATAAGGCAGACATCGATGTCTGGCCAAAATACATAGACATCGATGTCTAAAATAAGGCAGACATCGATGTCTAGGCAAAATTCTGCCTTAGTATCCGTTGGAGCCTTAACGGCTAGTTTTTGTTAGACATCGATGTAGACATCGATGTTTTGACAAACGGGCAGAAATTTTTAATGCCCAAAAACCTTGTTTAAGCTTATGGAAGCTTGGCAAAACACCCCAACGGACATATGAGGTTTTGGGGCTATAAATACAGCCTCATAAACCTCATTTGAACACAACACTTCTTCCAAATCATAAGATTATATTGCTTCAAGTTTTCATAATCATTTAAGCTATATTGAGCCATTTTCTTGAAGCCTAAAGTTGTGTTCTTGAGCTATAACTTCTTCACTCTACTTACTCTTTTGAGAGATTCATTTGTGAGTGATCTTTGTGTTGTCCTACACCTAAGGGAGGTTGTCCCTTGTTGTATTAAGGAAGAGAGTCTTCCTTGTTGTTCACGGAACTTGTGTGATTCAAGTGTTCGTGATTGTAACGGTTGGTTAGGCACCCGCAAGTCTAACATTGCAAAGCTTGTGTGATCAAGTACGGTTGGTTAGGCACCCGCAAGTCTAACATTGCAAAGCTTGTGTGATCAAGTCTTTGTGGAACGGTTGGTTAGGCACCCGCAAGTCTAACATTTGCAAAGCTTGTGTGATCAAGTCTTTGTGGTTGTAACGGTTTGTTAAGCACCCGTAAGCTTGACAGAGATAGTGAAATACTCAAGTGTGATCTTGAGGAGTGGACTAGCTACAAGTTGTAGTGAACCACTATACATCGTTGTGTACGTTCTCATTTATATTTCCGCACTTTATTTCTCGCAATCTTATTTTTGCACTTACATTTTCAATTACATATTCATATTGCGAAAATTTGGTAAAGTTCCTTAAAACGCTATTCACCCCCCCCCCCTAGCGTTGTGCATATATTCTAATAGGTTTAAGGAAGGGTAGGATATATATTTAGATACTAGTGGCTACTTCCTCCTTGAACACTAATTACATGATTCTTTGTTTTAACCTTTTATTTCTTTTCGACCCCATAACCTTAATGGCGTTCAGTTCCCACATTGGACCCCACTTTGCATACCTCTTTATTCTATTCTCAAGATCCATTATTACCATTACATACCTCATTATTTATGACAACACACATTTTTCTTCTTTTTTTTTCCCTTTCTGTCGTTGGTTTTTTTTTTTTTTTTGAAGCTTTCTTAATTTCACATGAACATTTTGAGGTACGAGTTCCCACCTTCATTTCACAACCTTGCCCATTTCCATGTTGACCCACACCCCCAACTTAAACTTTTAGCAATGTTATCAATGTTCAAGGAGGAACGGCTTCAAAAGAGATCATGTGTTTACGAATGGGACAAGTTTGTAACGCGGAGGCCAAGGAAAAGGCTAAAAGGCTAAAATAGGATACTAGTGATATTAATTATGCACAGGTAAGCTGAAAAGGCTAGAAAGGTTTCATCAATAGTCAAGGAAAGCCTAAGATCATTTCTCTAACTCAGTGTACTTATGATAGGCGTCGAAAAACCAATCGGGCAAGTTCTAGATGGCAGAAGTGAACACAAGAACTATCGAAACAAGGAGCTCACCCACAGTGGCACACAAACTGTTCGGTTAACATAGTTTACAACTTTAGAGTTCACATTTAGTCACTCGAGGCTTTCCTCGTGTACACATACACGACTCTAAGTAGACCTAGAGTTACCGAGTGAGCCTCAAATTCACATAATTGATTTGTTACAAGGATCTACTCACACAGGTTTACACACTTGATACTCAACAAATGTACCATCCTGGTCAATATACCTCATATTCATAGGCCCGGTTCTACTATTACACCCTTGAAAAAGAACCCGGCAGAAGAAAAAACAAAGGGATTTTATTGCTAACTATTTGATTATAACAGCATATATACATAAATCATGAATCATTACTATATAATGTACAGTTATCAAATGTCACTAAACATGCCCAAAAATAAATTAAATACACAGACAAACCAAGGATATAAGGCTACCACCCCCAACTTAAACACATGCATTGTCCCCAATGCATAAAAAGAAATATAGAGTACAAGGGGCTCCTTGGGGGCGCAATTGCGCGAAGAGATGCGGTGGCCTAGGTCTCCTTCGGAGCTGTAGGAGGGATGTGGGACTAGTCTGGAGCAGGTGGTGAGGCCACTGAGCTGCTAGCTTCTCCCGTTGGTGGCTGTGTCCTGGCAGCCCTCTCCGCTAGCGATTGCTGAATGGCCTTCTCGATGTCTGCTTGCTCTTGTTCCTCCTCCACAGTTGGCACAGCAATTTCTTTGCCTTTTTTCTTAGGGGTTGCATCCTCATCGAACTCTGAACTGGCCTCCTCTGATTCGTCCCCTTTGAATTCTGATGACTGCTCCGATGTCTCGTCATCAGTAGAATCTACCTGGACTGTAGGGGCGGGAGGCTGAGACACTTTAGCAGACGAAGGTGCGATTTCTGCCATTAGTGTTGTGAAGTCCAGGCCCAAGTCTGAGGCAGCACGACCAGCACCCTGGTCACCCTCGTTGGGGAGGAGAGATAATATGTCGAACTCCAGATTTTTCATCTTCTGGAGGTCGGTCTTTATGGATTGTACTTCCTCCCGCAGTTGGGGCAAACCTCTCACCTCACCTCTTTCAATTCGTTCAACCCTAGACTCAAGCTTGTTCAACCTGTCTCCGAACACTAATTGTTGTTGTTGGAGAGCGGTCACTGACATTTGCATCGGAGTCAGGGCCTGTTTAATCAGGTGGGGCAATGTATTCAAGAGTTGGTCTACCTTAGAATTTGTGTGATGAGCAATTAGACCGATTCTTGAAATGGTTGGCAAGTGTGAGGCAGATGGACCAGTGGTAGATGGGGGTACAGCTTCTTCAGCAGCAGTGGAGGTGTCAGGACCTAGGGGAGACAGGAGATTCTGGGAGTCGATGTCCTCAATTGGGGTCACTGGTGGGGTAACCGAATCACTTACACGAGTGATGTCAATATCTCTCATTGACCTACCAAGTTTGTCTTGTTGTGGTAAGAAAGGAACATTCACCTCTTGGCAGAGGGTTGTGATCAAACTCGGGAAGGGAAGTGATGTGGCCCGCTGCGTAGCCCGGATGCCAATTTCCTGGAAGATAAGACTCCCCACATCAATTTTAATACCCGTCATTATACATGCAATGAGAAGGGCCTTCTCAATGCTGATATCTGTTTCATTCCTAGAGGGTATTAAATGGGAGGTGACGAAGTTGAGCCAATATTTGCCCTCCCTTGTGAGGTCTTCTTTGTAAATTTTCTTTCCAGGACTGATCCAGGCAGGAGTCCCCTTGGCAATGATGGACGCTATCCATCCACGTTCGTTTTCTCTGTTGGAGTACTTTGCATCGTACTCAGCTGTGCCTGATTCCCAGTCGGGGAAGTAGAGTTCATTGATGTGTTTGCTGTCACAAAACACAGCCTTCCCCCGAACGTGGACGATGCCGGTGAATATTCTGTTGCGTCTATGATATCCTGTTCGTGAAGCTCCGTAAGACGCATAGAATTCCCGGACCATTGACTCATTATATTCCTTGGGGTCTGTAGTAAAGTACTTTCATTTTCTTGTTTTGATGTTTTCGAGAATATGAGGGTATTGGTCCTATAGCCCGTTCAAGCTTAACTTTTTCTCCCCCAAGATCCTTCTCTTTGTGAGCCCTTCCCTGAACAAGGATCTTGAACCTTCAACCCCAAAACGAAGCTGAAGGTCATCACCTCATTTCCTTCGGGCCTCAGCTACTAAATCAACTTCTGGTACGCAGTCCTCCTCATCAGACTGGGAGGGGTTAGGTACAGTTGATTCCTCTATTGCCCGTTTGGGTGGTACTGAGGTTGAAGCAGAGGATGGCCTTCTCTTTGCGGAATGCTTTTTGGCTGCCATATCTACATAAGTGGGAGATGTCAGTGACATTATCATCATTTGAGAAAAGCAAAACAGGAGAAATGACCAAAGAGTTACAAAAATGCGGCGTGGTTTGCGGTCGCATAACAACTATGCGAACCGCAAACACGTCGCATTCTTCTGTGTGACAGGTAGAGGGCATTATGCGGTGGATTCTATGAATTGCATAAACACTATGCGAATCGCAAATCCATCGCAGATTGTTGCCGAGCATAAGCCTATTGGATACGCACAAATACGATCGCAAACTCATCGCAAAGCGAGATATGCGATCGCATAATCACCGCAGACTTCACCAGTGCTAACCAAATGTTCTGGCTGTGTTTGCGGTGGCTCTGCGGATCGCATATTGATTATGCGATCGTAGATTCACCGCATATGTTGTCTTCCTCAGATACCTAGGGTTTAGGGATGCGGTCAAATTGTGGTCCACATTTTTAGTTTGTGGATCGCAAATACCTTCAAATATCCAAGTATGTTCATCCCTCAAGCAAGAAAACCCTAGATTTCTATCTTCCATCCCAAAGAATCGAGAAACTTCACTAAGTGCTAAACCCTAGTCTTGCGAAATAAAAATTTAAGATGGAGAAAAGGATGAATGTACCTTGTGAAGAAGATTGTAGTTCTTAGGACAACGGTGAATCAACACTTTGAGGTTTGGTGAACTTGCACTTTTACTTTTCCGATGATGTTCGTCGGAGGTCTTTCTCTGTTGCCGTTTTCTCTTCTCTTTTTGTTTGTTTATGTTTTTTTTTTTATACTTAGATTGAAGGATTTGGAAAAGGAGGGAATGCGAACACGTACCTGGCAATTATGCGATGATTTAAGTTTCGCATAATTGAAATGTGAACCGCATAGTAGGAGTTTCCACCGCATTTATATCAAACTTTTGAGCTGAATTCTCTGTCTCTGTTTGCGGTGAAAATGCGGTTCGCATAACATAAATGCGAACCGCGAACGGTTGAGCTTCGTCGCATTTAGGCTAGATATATTTGCTCAAGTTTCTGCTTCAGTTTGCGGCACAAATGCGGTTCGCATATCTCAAATGCGATCGCATTTATGCAGCATTTTTCACCTTGATGTTTTTCTGCAGTTTCACAAACTCCTCTTCAGGTCCACATTACATTCCTGCATTCTAAAACCCTTCAAATAGCCCTAAGTACAAATGTGATATTGAATTCTACATAAATAAAAATACAACACATACAAAAGCAAATGATACCACACATGGGTTGCCTCCCATGAAGCGCTTGATTTAACGTCGCGGCACGACGAGGCTAGGATGCTTCTGCAATCATTCTGTAGTTGGGATTTGATCATCTTTTAGAGCCAGCTGCTCTACCACATGTTTTTCTCCATTTACTCCCAAGTAGTGCTTGATTCTTTGCCCATTAACCTTGAAAGTCCGGAGCCCATCCTCCGATGCTAATTCAACAGCTCCAAACGAAGAGACATCAACAACTTTAAATGGTCCAGACCATTTAGACTTCATTTTCCCCGGAAATAATTTTAGTCTTGAATTGAACAGCAATACCAGATCCCCTGCCTTAAACTCTCTTTTCAAGATTTTTGTATCATGAACGAATTTCATTCGTTCTTTATAAACTGTTGCACTCTCATAAGAATGAAGACGGAATTCCTCCATTTCATTTAACTGTGCCAGCCTTAGAGCTCCAGCCTTCGCCCAGTCCATGTTTAATCTCTTTAAGGCCCACATAGCCTTATGCTCGAGTTCTACGGGTAAATGGCACGCCTTTCCGAAGACTAACCGATAAGGGGATGTACCGATAGTAGTCTTGTAAGCTGTACGATATGCCCATAGAGTATCATCTAGCTTTCTTGACCAATCGGTCCTATTTGCGTTCACCGTCTTTGATAGAATGCTCTTGATCTCCCTGTTGGATACTTCAACTTGGCCGCTCGATTGTGGATGATAAGGTGTGGCAACCTTATGCTTAACCCCATACTTATCAAGGAGACCTTTAAAGACTCTGTTACATAAGTGTGAACCTCCATCGCTGAGAATGGCTCTCGGGGTGCCAAACCGGGTGAAAATATTCTTCTTTAGAAATGCTGTCACACTCCGAGCTTCATTGTTTGGTAAAGCAACGGCTTCTACCCATTTGGATAGATAGTCCACAGCCACTAGGATGTATTTCATCCCACATGAGCTTATGAAAGGGCCCATGAAGTCAATACCCCAAACATCGAATAATTCGATTTCATAGGCATCTCATGCCTCCTCGAAATTGGGCCCTGTCGTTGGCATTGGTCGCAAGACTTCACCAACTGATTAGCATCTTGATAAATAGTCGGCCAGTAATAACCACACTCCAAAATCTTTGCGGCTGTTCTGTTACCCCCATGATGACCCCCAACTGGTGAGTCATGGCAAGCTTTTAGAATCTGTAGCATCTCTTCCTCAGGTACGCATCTTCTAATTATGTTACCAGCACAGACACGGAATAAGAATGGTTCTTCCCAATAATAGTTGCGACCATCCCTCAAGAACTTCTTCCATTGGTATGATTCCAACCCTTCCGGAATAAGATCGCTGACAATGTAGTTGGCGATGTCTGCATACCACGGTGCAAATGAATTGGATACCATCAGTATATGTTCATCTGGAAATGAGTCATTTATCTCCAGCTCTTCTCTTTGTCTCCCTGATTCTTCCAGTCCAGATAAGTGATCTGCCACTTGGTTTTGTGTTCCCTTGCGATCGAAATCGAATTCTTGCAGCAGTAACACCCATCGGATTAGTCGTGGCTTTGCATCTTTCTTCGCCATCAAATAACTGAGAGCTGCATGATCCGTATACACAATCACTTTAGAGCCCAATAGATACGCATCGGAACTTCTCAAATGCATACACAATAGCTAGCAGTTCCTGCTCGGTTACAGTGTAATTCATCTGCGCCCCATTAAGTGTCTTGATAGCATAGTATATTGGGTGAAGAACCTTATTGTGTCTTTGTCCCAGCATAACTCCAATAGCTACACCGCTAGCATCACACATAAGCTCAAAGTGCAGCGACCAATCAGGTGTGACAATAATAGGTGCCGTGGTGAGCTTTGTTTTCAGTTCGTCAAAAGCTGTGAGGCATTTTTCATCAAAGACGAACTTGGCATCCTTCTCTAGGAGTTTACACATTGGGTGTGCAATCTTTGAGAAGTCCTTAATGAACCGCCTGTAGAATCCAGCATGCCCCAAAAAGCTACGGACACCTTTTATGGATGTTGGAGGAGGGAGTTTGGAGATGATCTCAATTTTGGCTTTATCCACCTCTATGCCACGCCTGGAGATTTTATGTCCCAGAACAATACCTTCATCCACCATGAAGTGGCATTTCTCCTAGTTTAGTACAAGGTTTGTCTCTTCGCATCGCTTTAGCACTTGTTTCAGATTTTTCAGGCAGTGCTCAAAAGTTTCCCCAACTACCGATAAATCATCCATAAAGGCCTCAAGGAAATCCTCTACCATATCAGAAAAGATAGACACCATACACCTCTGGAAGGTGGCTGGAGCATTGCATAAGCCGAATGGCATTCGACTGAAAGCGAATGTCCCATATGGGCATGTGAACGTTGTCTTCTCCTGGTCCTCCAAAGCTATATTGATCTGATTATACCCGGAGTATCCATCGAGGAAGAAATAAAAGGACTTTCCGGCTAGCCGATCAAGCATTTGATCAATAAAAGGCATAGGGAAGTGGTCCTTGCATGTGGCACTATTGAGCTTTCTGTAATCCATGCATACCCGCCATCCGGTTACTGTCCTTGTTGGAATCAGCTCGTTCTTTTCATTCTTGACCATAGTCATGCCTCCCTTCTTTGGCACGCATTGCACCGGGCTCACCCATGAACTATCGGCAATTGGGTAGACTACCCCAGCGTCCAGCCATTTGATTATCTCTTTCTTCACAACTTCCTGCATTGATGGATTCAGCCGTCGCTGGTGCTCCACACTCGGTTTTGTCCCATTTTCTAGTTGAATCTTGTGCTCACAAATTCCAGCAGGGATTCCCCGAATGTCCGCAATTGTCCAACCGATGGCTTGTCTGTGTTCCTTCAAAACTTGCAGCAACTGTTCCACCTGCACATCATTCAACAACGAAGAAACAATTATCGGTAAAGTATTATTTAAGCCAAGAAATTTATACCTCAAATGCGAAGGAAGTGGTTTGAGCTCTAATTGAGGTGGTTCGATAATGGACGGCTTTGCAGGAGGTGTAGCTCTATTCTCCAAATCTAGAGACAGTTTTGGTGGAGTATATGAGTACGAGCCATGTCCTTCTAATGCATTCACCGACTCCATAAAGCCTTCCATATCATTACCATCGAAATTCACCAATATCGCTGCTAATGCTTCACCTAAGCATTGCTCTTCTATCTTCATCTCAACAGCCTCATCAACTTCATCAACAATACCGATTAGTGAAATGTTCTCATACTCGGTTGGTAATTTCATACCCTTACTAGCTTGGAAAGTAACTTCTTCGTTGTTCACTCGAAACTTGATTTCATTACGCTCCGAATCCATAAGTGCTCTTCCAGTAGCTAAAAATGGTCTCCCCAATATGATAGGGATTTCCTTGTCCACAGCACAATCAAGGATCACAAAATCAGCTGGAATATGAAATTTTCCAACTTCCACAATCACATCATCTACAATACCGACTGGTCTTTTGATTGAACGGTCAGCCATCTACAACCTCATGCTCGTCGGCCTTGGCATTCCTAGTCCAGCTTGTTTGTAGATGGCAAGTGGCATCAGATTGATGCTGGCCCCATTGTCACACAGTGCCTTAGCAAAGTCGCGCACTCCAATAGTGCACGAAATAGTAAATTCTCCTGGGTCCTCTTTCTTCTGGATTGGATTTGTAGCAATAATAGAGCTAACCCGATAAGTCATATTCACCACCTCATTCTTGGTGGTTCTCTTCTTTGTGATCAGATCCTTTAGATACTTGGCAAACCCTGGCATTTCTTGGAAAGCCTCCAAGAATGGAATATTCACCGATAACTGCTTGAGAATGTTATAAAACTTCTCAAACTTGTTGTCGTCAACTCTTCTCGCAAGTCTCTGAGGGAAAGGAGGAGGGGGTCTAGGAATTGGCTGAAGAATGTTTGATGTTTCTTCTGCCTTGTCCTTTATCCCTTCTTGGGTCTCATCTCGGTTTTTCACAACTTCTGGATTTTTGTGTACTTTAGCAACATTAGGTTTTTCAACTTCAACCCCTTTTTGAATTTCTTCCACATCAACTGCTTGCTCATCTCTTCCTTGCAATGTCTTACCACTCCTGGTAGTGATAGCCATAATAAGGGAAGTTGGGCCACTTCCACTCCTCTTTGGATTTGCAATCGTATTACTAGGAAGTGTTCCCTTCTGCTGTGGATATTGCTCACGAGAAAGATCTCTCATTTGCAATTCTAGTTTTTGAATCGCCATAGTGTGAGAGCCAACCAATTCAGTCATGTTCTTCATGGAATTATCAGACTTTTCTTGGTTTTGTAATATTCTTTCAAGCATGCTCTCTAATTTAGACTCACTAGAGGATCCCTGATTCGAATACTGACCCTTTGGAGGAACATAAGGGTTGGAACTTCGATTTGAAAAATTATTATTGCTGTTCCAGTTTCCTTGGTTAGAGCTACTTTGGTCATTGCGCCGTTGGTAGTGACCTTGCCCTTACGGGTTTGGTCTCCATTGATTCTGCGAGCCTTGACCTTGGTAGTTCTGCCTTTGGTACCCACCTTGAGAATTATTAATATAATTTGCCTCTTCATAATCATCACCTTGCACCGGCTGCACATTCTCAACCACATTGACTTTCTTCTTCTGGTTTTCCATGAAAAGCTTTGTCAACACATTGACATTTGTAGCAAGTTCTGCAATTACTTGGTCTCGTTCTTGATTTTCCTTGATCAAGTTATTCATAGAAGGAGACCCAATTGTAATACCACCTGTTGTATCCTCAGAATGCCAGCTTGATTGTGTTTTTCCATTTTATCCAAGATCTGAGTTACTCTAGCGAAGGTTTTATCCATGAAAGATCCAGCAGCAGCATTCTTGGCTATTGATTGGTTCATAGGGTCCAAACCCATGTAGAATTTTTCCAGCAAGATGGAATCTGGAAAGCCATGGTTTGGAGACCTCACAAAATATAACTTGAAGCGATCCCACGCTTCATGTAATTGTTCACCAGGTAGTTGCTTAAAGAAGAATATCTTGTCTCTGAGCTCAGATTTCTTGCTTTGTGGAAACCACTTTGACAAGAATGCCCGGACAAGTTCAAGCCATGAACGGATGGAATTCGGAGGAAGATTTTGAAGGCATTTCCTCGCATCTCCAGCTAACGAATACTTAAAGCATCTCAGCCTTAATGCATCGTCAAAGACATGGTTTTGCTTGTGCATCGCACAAACACCTAAGAAATTCCTGAGGTGCTGCGTTGGATCGTCATCAGTGGAGTTTCTAAAGAATCCTTCCGCTTTCAGCATCAGAATTAGTCCATGTTCCACCTTGAACATAGCAGCACCTATAGCCGGAGGTACTATAGCGTTTGTATCCTCTATATATTCTTCAATATTTGAAAAAGGATTTTCTTCCTGCTCCACCTCCACATCATCTTCATGGTCCGACATGTCTTCCTGTCTACAACAACCAAAACAAACAGCGTGTAATCAAGTGGAATTAGACGTATAGTAAAGTATACACTAATTAGAAATTTCAAGACCGTATTCCCTGGCAACGGCGCCAAAATTTGATTCGCTCAAATTACACCTTAATAATAGTATAAGCGATCGATGTCAAATATAGTAACCCAACAAGGTTGGGGTCGAATCCCACAGGGAATAAGTGTGAAACTATTGACTAATTAATGTAATACTTGACTAAGTCGTAATTCTATCAAGTACGTCAAATAGAATAAAGAAGTGTTGAATATAGAAGCAAATGAAAACTGAAGACTAATTTTTATAGTATGAATGTGAAAAATAAGAATTTAAGAAACCAAGGTTGTGTCCCCCTTAATGTAGTAGAATGTTCTTGAAATTAATATTGAATACCTTTCTTGATATGCAATTGATGTTTAACTTACTACCCAATATTTCCCAATATTTGGATAATGTATCCTCTCTACGATTCTCCCGAATACAAAAGAGTCAAGTTTAAGAACAACCAATTAAACGCCAAATGAAAACCTACTTATTCCTAAGCAATTTTGTTAAACAAGGTTTAAAGCCTTGAGTTTTTGTTATTTATTTCTACCAAAATCTATCTCACTTTTCCAAGATAAGATAGAGTTAAGTGGCATTCGTTAATGTTTGCAACCACTAACGATTAATTTAAGAACAAGAAATAAATAAATATCAAGCTTCCTTCGAAATCGGATTCACTATCAAGATCTCAAAAACATTCTACCCATCCAGGGTTCACAACCTTAGCGTTTGAGTTTAGCTACACATGCTGATAATTAAAGAACAATGAAGAATAATTGATATCATCTTACAAAAATAGAAGGTAGTTGATCCCCAAAAGCTTCTAAAAATTCAAATTAGTCAATTTCCGTACTTTGTATTCTAAGTTCTGACTAGCCTCCCTTCACAAAACCCTATAAAACCTATTTATAGAGGCCCAAAACCCGAGGCGAATTTCGGTCTGATTTGCCCATGTGGTAAAAATACGGACCGCATTTCTGTTGCAGAACAGAAATGTGGACCGCAAATCATCATCGTCCGTCGCAAACTCCACCAGAAAATTTTGCTCCCATCGCGTTTTGATTCGCGGTTCGCATGTTGATTATGCGATCGCGATATGCGATCGCATTCTCCACTCTGATTTTCACCCAAAACTCTGTTTGTGTTTGCAATTGCACCTGGCTATTCCGCAGTTCGCATTCCTGTTTTGCTGTCGCATTTGCGACCGCATTCTCGACATAAAGGTTGGCCTAGAGTTCTGTCCTAGTTTGCGATCTGCCTGTGGAATATGCGGTTCGCATTTTCAGTTTGCGACCGCATACTTGTACCCGCGATGCTTTTAACTTCTTTTCTTGTCTTCAACTAACTTTTTGAACTCTTTTCTGTCCTTCTGGGTCCTTACACTCGTTATGCTGCAAATACACTAAAATTACATAAGTTTCATGAGAATTAGCAAGTAAAACAAGTTAAAATTTAAGCAAATAGTATCAAAATGCGCCGAAATTACCCGGCACATCAGAGAGGTCCTCTCATCCACCTTCTTTTTCCCTTTCTTGTTGATTGGGTATGGGTCCTTCATCATACGGATACCAGCACTGGTCCCTGCTAAGGCTTCAGAAAAAGAGCCAACAATTGCATTGAAGGCGCCTACTAGTTCGGTCTGGTCCACATCATTAGATTCGTCATCAATCGCATCATCAACAGCTTGATGGGTATTCATCTGTGCATGTGGGCACTCATTATTCCAATGTGGTCCGCCACAATGACGACATCCTGAAGGGGGTTTCCTCCCTCGATCGTTGTTGTTAGATGCAGTGCTAGTACTGCTTGAGGAGGGAGCCTTAGATTTGGTTGCACTCCGATCTCCTCCACTTCTTCTTGGGCCACCAGTACTCGGATGGACCCTTTTGTATCCTCCTATGACAGGTTGTTGAGGACTATCCTTTTGAGCTTCCACTTGATAATCCCCAAGGCATTCTGCTGCTTGGATCCCTTAGGTAACGTGTCTACCCTTTGTCTTTGGAGTTCCATACGGGCATAGGGTTTCAACCCTTCCAGGAAAGTGAAGAGTTTGTCTTTGTCCCACATGTCGCGTATGCTCAGCATGAGTGCAAAGAATTCTCGCACGTAGTCCCGCACTGATTTGGTCTGATGGAGCTCCCTTAACTTCCTCCTCGCATTGTACTCAACATTTTCGGGGAACAACTGCAGGCGTATGGCGGCCTTTAGTTTCGCCCATGTGTCAAGAGTATCTTCACCGGCCCTAATGGCTTCGTATTTCACCCGCCACCAGAGTTTAGCATCACCCTGAAGATATATGGTAGCAGTTGCCACCTTCTTAGCTTCTTCTAGGCCTCCCATGGCATCAAAGTATTGTTCGATGTCGAAGATGAAGTTTTCCACTTCTTTGGCATTCCGAGCACCACTGTATGGCTTTGGCTCGGGAATTTTTAGTTTCTGTGTCGCGGGGGCGAAGTTCACAGCATCTCTGATTTGGTTCCCGCTTCCTCGAAGCAGGCCTTGTAAAGCAGCATTGACAACGGTGAACTGGCCTGTCAAGTTGTCTATAGTTTGTTGCATGGAAGTCACCCTGTCTGCCTCTTGTGCCCTGTGGGCTAAATCTTCAGCACGCTCCTGCTGGAGGCCCTCAAATTTCCCAAAAATTCCGGCTGCCTCTGTGGCTGCCGTTTGCCGGTCTCCTTCAGAGTCACGTCTGATGTTTTCTATGTCAACTTCGGCCTGG
This sequence comes from Nicotiana obtusifolia, assembly GCA_002018475.1. Classification (NCBI taxonomy): domain Eukaryota; kingdom Viridiplantae; phylum Streptophyta; class Magnoliopsida; order Solanales; family Solanaceae; genus Nicotiana; species Nicotiana obtusifolia. The sequence continues at coordinate 28,398 of MCJB01004413.1, forward strand.
TGCATCCTGCGATCCAGGTTGTCCAACCTTTGCACTAGGCTGGTCTTTAGGTCAGGCACCATTTCAACGATGGGCCGTAATGCGTCAACCGTCTCCTCAAGGGTCGCGATGCGATCCCCATGATTCACCATGGTCAGAAATGGTAGCAATTACAATGTTATCCCTCGTCCGATGTCAAGCCTAGGCTCTGATACCAACTATTATGCGACGCCTTCCAGAGGTTCTTTGGAATGGCAACGTAAGGCTAAGCAGTCGATGTCAATACGATTGCTGTCTGCCAACTGAGTTCCTCTCCGTTCGCTAGACTAGATATTCAGTGTCGTACGAAAAAATCAATGTCGTGAGCAACTGAGAACAGAAGAGAGAATTGAGAAAGAAAGCTTGATTGTATAAATGAAAAGCTATTACAGAAAAGCTAAGCGGTGTCGAGGAGGAGAGACACTAGTACAAAGAATTGTTTGCTTGCTAGAAAGTTTTGAATGCTTGATCCCCCTTAATAATGCTTTAAAAAAAAATAAACCAAAGTTACTTGACTTTACCTAAGGAAGCTGTAAATGCATACTAAAAGAAAATAAAGTAAATCTACTCTATATTTACAATGAAAAGGACTTTTTCTTCTACAAAGTAGAAACAAGTCCGTTTGTAGCAACTTTGTCATTAGCATCAGGGTCAGCATGCGGCGCTGTGGGCATCTGCCTGTGGCTGGGCGCTGGCGCTAGTTATTAGTGCGGCGAAAGAGGCGCCTGCGCGCTTGTCACTTGGAGCTACTGAGACCACGGGGCCGACCGTAGCGCTGGGCGTTGGGAGGCTTGCCAGGACGCCACGGGGCGTGTCCAAGGGGTCATGGACACGGAAAATTTCAAATTTACCGATTTTTAAAGGGGAAGGTTCTTACATAATTTTTATTTCATGTTTTCAAATATATATATATAATGCCCTTCAAAGTTAAAGTTTACTCTAGACAAAATAGTCATTTTATTAGTTTTCTAATATTTAAAAATATTTATTTAATTAGTTCCTTACTATTTAGGAATAGCCATTTAATTATTTTCCTAATATCTAGGACTTTGAAATCAACTAAAACTTTACTTATTAGTAAATTTTTTCTTATTTTAATTATGTAGTTAAGCCACCCCTATTTTATATCTTAAACGTGTGTAGTTAACAATATGACTCAAGGTAGTAGTCACCTTTTTATTTTGGCATTTTACTTAAACATATTGAGGGGTTTAGATTTTTATGCTCTAATGAAGTGGTTAAAAATAATTAAATTTTAGAATTTATTATAATCATATGTTGGTCAACATTTTTACCCACTAGAGATAGATTTTACATTGAAAATGTTTTATAGTAATTCTCTACGTGAAATGTAAGATCGATAACTTTAGCATTTGAACATAGAATTTGAGGACTTCTATATTGTCATTATTTTTTCATTTAGTGAATTGCTAAATAAATAAAGAATTATCATTTTAGGAACTCACATTTTTTTCTTAAACTTATTTTATATCTCAAGTGCAATTAGTTATTATAGTATTTATGTATTTTTTAGAAAAGATATATTTATTAAAACGGTATACACGCAACGCGCATATCAAAGGCTAGTTATAAAAAATATACTTACACCAAATATTTACCCAAATTACATAACATATTATAGTAAAGTGACAAATAGAGGTAAAGGTCTATATTTAATGAATAATTGTTAAATGATAAAACTGTATATAAAAACATATATACGTAACAATTCATTGTATAACATCAAATACACATATGTTTTCTTGGGACCAATTATTTCTAGGTGATGTTAATTTTAAGATAACAATATAAGAGGATAAAATTGCATCTCCTCTATATGCTCTTAATCACCAACTGAATCTAAATATTTTCCATAAATTTTCTTATATTTAAACCAACAAGAAAGTACTAGAATAAGGTTGTTGGCGATTGAATATGATTCTCCCATTGTATTATAAACATTTCAATTTTTTTTAATAAACATTCCTACATGTGGTGGCTTAAATTTTTGCATGGTTTTCTCTTCTCTTTCCCTCATCGTCCGTCCATCTTATTTCCCAACAACAAGAAAAAAAATAAAAAATACAATGAGAGAGTAATCACTTTATATTTGATAAAGAAAGGATGAACTCATCTCGTAATTATATTAAATTAATAAATAATGACATTTATTTTGACATAAACGTATAATAATGTTTACTTAAAACGGCAACAAGGATCAATCAAGGATATGAACAACAAGGCAACAAGAACACCATAAATATTGCTCAAGCGAATAAGGAACACAAGTACAACCAATTAATCAAGCCCTTCAAATATATGTCTTTCAAATATAAGTTTTTCAAATAAAAATCTATCAAACAAAAGTCACTCTGTGACATCTCATTTCATAATCATAAAACAGGGGTCTCAGCCCACTTTCATATTTTTGTAACACGGGTCTCAGTCCACTTTTATATTTCCACGGCACATCGTGCCCATATTTCTATCTTAACCGTACGGAATACTCACGTGCCAATAATAAAATCATCATCTACTCACGGCACCTCGTGCCCACATCTCAAATCACAACTGCACGGACAGTTCAAGTGCCAATTTCAAGATCATTACATTTCCCCGGCACCTCGTACCTACATTCCGTATCACATCTGCACGAACAGTTCACGTGCCAATAACATAATCCACCCGGCAATAGCCACAGGCTTACAATTTCAACATGGATCAGACTATTATCAAGTTTACCGAAACAACACGACAAGTTGCACAAGATATAAAAATGAACACAAGAAAAATCACAACATCACATGAAAATCACCAGCACAATAACCCCACGTCATCATATAAAAATCACCAACACAATAACTCTACATTATTAAATATCATCTTTGACATTAGCCATCCTTATCTCTCCTAACCACTCGTATCACTCCATTATAGCTACCCTTATTCCTCCACCCTGACAATATCAATAGTCACCCTTATCGCTCATATAACCACCCTTATCTCTCCTTATTATAGTCTCATTTATCGCTCCATATAATAGCCACCCCTATCTCTCCTCCCAGACAATACACCAACACACATAACAACAATTAAATGCTACCCTTATGTCCGCATAATAATAACTCAAATCACACAATAATTTACACAGAATATTATCACAACAACACAACACAAATAATTCATATCACAAGTTGCCCATAGACTACAACCAATTCCAAAGGTGCGACGAAATCAATTAACTTCACAGCAACTATCCCAAGGCCACACACAAAATTTATGAAATTCTTAATAATAACAATATAATTGAAATTAATTCAACAAGGAAAACAACATCCTTTAATCACAACTTCAGGTAAATAATTTATGTTCCTTATTAACTAAATTTCTCTTTAATTATTTACAGATAAAAATCAATAATGAAATTAATTCCACGAACATGGCAGCTTAACAATAAAAGTACGCACGAATGGACAATATAGTAATAATTCCAAATAAGCATTTAGGAGCTAACTCGGCAAGTAAAGAATGCGACATGGCAAATAAAAGATTTAACAAGTGCCAACAATTTTCAATTTAATACATATGGGTGTCTAAGAATTTTAACCGATATAATTTGGACATATACGCCAAGTACGTACTTGTCACCTCTCGTACACAGCTTTCAATCACATAATTTCCACATAAGACTCAATGCCTAAGGGGTATTTCCCCACTCAAGATTAGGCAAGATACTTATGTTTTTGAATTTAGGCTGATATTCCAAAATAGCCTTCTTGTGTGAAATGACCTCCGAACAGATCAAATCTAGCCAAATAAATTATATAACTTCATTAAAATTTATCGAAAATAATTTTAGATAATAGAACGTCGACTTAAAATTTCACATTAAAAGTCAACCTGGGGCTCGCGTCTTGGAACCCGATGAAAATTCACAAAATCCAAAAACTCATTCCCATACGAGTTCAACCATACCAATTTTATTAAATTCCAATGACAAATCATCTTCCAAATCTACATTTTTCTTTTTTGAAAGATTTTGCAAAAATCCCTTTTTATTCGAATTGATTCACTAATAACTGATGGATATAACCACGTATTTATAAAATATAATCACTTTTGGATATAGGACACTTACCCAAGTCAAAGTCGTGAAGAACCCCTCCAAAAATCACCCAAAATCGAGCTTCAAACTCCAAAACGAGATGAAGAAAATGACCATTTTTGGTCCTTAAGTTTCTGTCCGGTTTCGCACCTGCGGACAGATTTATCGTGCCTGCGAGCTCGCTTCTACGAGAAAAATCATGCGTCTCCGCTGTCTCCACTTCTGCGAGCACTGTCACCGCACCTGCGATGTTGTAGGTGCAAAAATTTCGCTTCTGCGAGAAACCACCAAGCTGCCAAGCGCTTGCCGCTTCTGCGGCATTCTCCATCAGCCTCTGCCCAGCTTCCCTTCCAGTCACTTCTGCTAGGAGCTGCCTCGATTCTGCTAAGAGCTGCCTCGCTTCTGCGAGGTCGCTTCTGCGATCAAGCTTCCACAGAAGTGATTGCACCAGCAACCAAATTCCAGCAACTCCAACCAAGGTTCAAACGATCCGAATCCCGTCCGAAACTCATCTGAGCCACTCGGGACCTCGTCTGAATATACCAATAAGTGTCATAAACAAAACACAGAACTGCTCGAGGTTTCAAATTACATCAAACAACGCTGAACTTACGAATCACGCCTCGAATCGAATTATGGTTTTCAAATCTTCCAACTTCTATAATTTGCGTCGAAACATATTAACCAATCCGGAATGACTTCAAATTTTGCATACAAGTCATAAATAACGTAATGGAGCTATTTCAATTTCCGGAATTGAAATCCGAACCCATTATCAATAAAGTCAACCTTCAGCCAAATTTATAAATATTTCAAAGTTCCAACTTTTCCAATTTTCGCCAAAATGCGCCTAATTGTCCTACGGACCTCCAAATCCAAATCCGAACATACGTCTAAGTCCGAAATAACCATTTGAAGCTGTTGTAATCATAAAAATTCCATTTTCATTCCGGAGTCGTTTGCTCAAAAGTCAAACTCCGATTAACTCTTTTCACTTAAGCTTCAAAAATGAGAATTGTTCTTTCAATTTAATCTCGTATCATCCAAAAACCAAACTCCACCGCACACGCAAGTTATAATACACATTACAAAGCTGTTGGGGACCTCAATCGCTTAACAGGATGTAAATTCTCAAAACGACAAGTTGGGTCGTTACAATAATCTCCGACCATTCTTCGAATCTGATATAAAAATTAAATATTCATTCCATGACGTAAGAGTCCAGCTTAAAACTTTAAAATTATACTAGTTTATCGCTTACATATGATACATTATATAATTTTAATTTAAATGCCAAATATTGACAAGTAATTTTGTTTACTCTAAAAAACGGATAACAATTGAATTTATACGTTGTTTTAAGGATATGTCGATTAATTCAATACAAGTGATTCTATGAGGTTAGATTAAGCAAATAAAAGATGTAATAAATGACCAAACCAATAATAAGAATTAGTCCGAGCTCGGTTAATGACTTAACGAGGAACCTGCCTTCGTTCCGAGCTTGCACATATGAAGAACTTATGAACAAGAACAAGAACTTTGTATAGCTTTCAGAAAAAGAAATATATTGCCTTGCTATGCGTGTTACAGTGTCTCTAATGAATAATAAGATTCCCTTTTATATAGTAGGGGAATTTTACCCTGTGTATAATTCTAATAAAGGTAAAAAAATTTCTTTTCGCTAATCGCTGATTTTCTGCTAACATGGGATGAGATTCGCGCCGTAATATCTGGTTGGGCACGGATATTACGGCCCTTTGTTAGTTGTGTGCAGTTTTTCGGTGAAGCTCTCCAAGGTCTTGAGACTCGAACCGGACCCGGAGGACGTGGTCCCGCGTGGCTCCAAAGGTAAGTGTTTTGCTCGAGCCCTGATACGAGAGGCTCTTCACTTTGATCCGGATTCCTTACATTCGCAAACCTGCTCCGTTTGCCTCCCCGGGAAATTGGGGTGTTCACTGGGCTCGGTTTCACCCGAGTATAGATAATCCCCTTGTTTCTCATAGAGTAGGCTTGCCGAAACGATAGAAAACGACATATGCTCTTCGATTCCTTCCTTCGAACGTTACAATGACGGAGCTGAAACGTCCTTTCAGTCGCGTCGTTCTGACTTCGAACACGTGTCGGTCATTTGTTGGTTTCCCCCGAATGCGAAGTGTCAGCTATTTTCTATAAAAGCCTCAGTCCTTTATTCTATTTCTACATTTTGACCAAGCTATTACCTTCGAGCTTTCAGGCTATCATCAAACTCCATCCAAACCTTCATATCTTCATCCTTATTCTTCAATTTTCGCGGTGATTTCCAGGTTTTTACCCAGATTTTCTTCAAATATTTATACTTTGTTCTTCATCTTCAAAACCCGTTTTTCCAAAACTTTGCATTCTTTCTTCAAATTTTCAGAACCTCCCCTAAATAACAATGGCCAAAACATTAAAATCCGTTCCTCAACAAGCTGCCTCTTCATCTTCTCAACCGGCCGCCGGTACTGAGGCGGTTGCCCTGAAATAATCTCCCTCGAAATGGCTTCTCCCGAGGTGGCTGCTAGCGAACAGGCCCTCGAGCCTCCCTTGAAAGTGTTCATTCTCGGGGGCTGCTCAATTGCAGATGACTTTAAAGTCGAGAAGCCCTCACATAAACAGGGCCGGGGTGAAGGAGTTTCAAGGTACATATGCTCTATGACTGAAGACGTTCTTCCCATAGTTCGAAAGGACTGCAATTCGGAAGGAAAGGATGTCATAGTCCCCGGGCTCGAGGACGCCGTTACTACCCACGTAGAGGGGTACTTAAGTTTTTATACTTACCTCTTCACATTGGGACCGGTGGACTCGGTGGTTTTGGATTTTTGCAAGAAGTACGAGGTGTGCCTCGGGCAAATCCATCCATCTCTATGGAGGATCGTGATCCTCTTCCGCTACTTCATGAAAGACCGAGTCTCGTCGGTTCACGATCTACCACCTACTTCGATTATACAGTTCCGAATGTTCCGAGGGGGACTTATCAAGCTTACTCGTTGGGCCAGCAAGGCCTCCTTTTCGAGTATCAACGAAGACCGAGAATGGGCTGGCAGGGACACTTTGTTCGAGTGAAGACCGAGGATTTGATCCCGCATGAATACATACCATTCTCTGAGAAGTGGAATGCATCTCATAAGTGCGATCTCTTTTCAAACGTCAAAATTCTTTTTCTTCAATTTCTTTCTTCTTATTCATGCTTGTGGTTGTGCAGCTGTCGCTCGAGTTTTGAATGCGGTTTCCCGGCTAAAGGAATGAATTGAGGGCATCTGTACTCAGATGTCGTACTCCGAGCGCACATGGAACGGACTCTCGAAGGGCCAATGGGAGGCCCGTTCTCATGGTAAGGCCACTTTCTAAATAGCTAATACCGTGTTTCTATTTTTCGTTACACTAACTCCTCTTCCCCGTTGTTATTGCAGGTTTACCTAAGACCACCGAACTTAGGCCCTTGGAAGGGGACGAGGCTGTTCCCCCATCCATTGATCCCTCAATTGCGGGGCATCCCAGAGCTTCCACGAAGAAAAAGAAGAAAAGGAAGAGAAAACCTGCGAGCTCCCCGAGTTCCGAGGTGAAGAAACCAAAGAAAAGGGTGACCCGCAAGCCCAGGAGGGGCTCCAGTTCCTGGGTGCCGGATTCTGAATCTCTTCTCCGGCTTAGGGACGAGCCGGAGGATGAACCTATTTTTGTTACCCACGATACGACTTTTCCCGGAGAATCAAAGGCATCCGAGGGGGAGACTCGTGAGATCGACCCCTCACCAACTCAAAAGATCGATGTGGATACCCGGGGTGAGACTTCCCAAGATGCTGGCTCTGCTCCAAAGGAAGTGCCCGGTATAATTGAGATTTCGGGGACGCCTTCCTACATTGAGTCCATGCTCAAGGAGGCCCAAGCGAGAAAGGAGAAGTCCAATGACGGGGTCCATGGTGCGGATGATCCCTTTCACTCCTTTTTCGATGGTGTGGACTCATTTGCTTTTGAAGACTTCTCCGGGCTGCGCGACTTGGAAGTTCTAAAGAAGGACACATCCTCGGAAGCTGCCAGGCCGAGCTCGAGCCCGAAATTGATCAACCAGTTCCCCGCCACGAGTGTGGACCCTGATCGCAAGAGATCGAATATGATGAACTTCTCGGAGGATGCTCGGGTTTTGTCTGCTCCTGTGGGGATAACAAACTACCTCCTGCCTGGCGACCGAGGAGGACCAGGCAAAAATGAATGAGGCGCAACAGGTGCAGAACCGGGTAAGGCATAACTATTTTCCATCGATCAATTGTTATCCGTGTTTGATGTTTCTCATGTTTTTCACCTTTTTGCAGGCCTCGATACTTCATCACGAGAGATTCCTTTGGTACAGGGTTGAGGTCAATCAACTTAAGCTCGGGATCAAGGAGCTTGCCCAGAAAAGGGACATGTACAAGCTTCTCAGCAAGCAACAAGAAGGGGTCGCCACGAACCTCTAACCCGAGCCCAATGCAGCTTAGAAAGAAGCATCGACCTTAAGGCAAAACCAACTTGGTGAAAAAGGTAAAGGTTTTTGAATTTAGAAACGAGGGTCCGGTCGCAGTGGCTAACAACAATACCTCGCAGGTCCATCAGAAGATCGACCAACTCAGAAAGCAGATGGACGAGATCCAAATAATGGCCAAGGGATGGAAAAGCAAGATAGACCTGTTGGCCTCGGAGAAGGACACCGCCCAGGCCAAGTTGTCATTCGGTGGAAGTTCAACTTCGGGTGGCGAAAGAGAAGGTCGATACACGGGCTCAGCAAAATGAGGATCTCCGAACACAACTGGGCTCGGCCATCGTTGAACAGGATGCGCTTGGTAAAGAGTTTGAAATAATGAGGTCCAGGTTGGAGATAACCTCGGCCGATGCTGACGAGATGGTGGCCCAATACAAGGCCGATGTCAAAGCAGCCGAAGCCCGTCTAAAGACCACTGCTGAGTATGTAAGGTGGCTATCCCAAAGGCAGACCCTCGAAGAAATCCATGCCCGCGGTTTCGACCTATCTTCCGAGATCGAGGAGGCAAAACGATTTGAGGTCGAAGCGAAGAAGCTAGCTGAACCCCAAAGTGAAGAGGACTCCGAAGAATTCGAAGGCCCCGATGGTTCTTGTGACGAGTCGGACTCCGGCAAAGATCAGGCATAAATGCCTTAGGATTTTTTAGGTTTTGTATTCTGTACATATTGTTTTTTGTTGAGGCCATTTTTTTGGGCCTTTGTAAAGATATTCCAGAATATATAAAAAAAATTCTTTTTGTAAATTTTTAAGTCTCTATTATCTTAGTATCTTTTTATAATTACAAATATTTCTAATGCCTTAGAACAGAATCAAATCCAGTAATAAGTCATTTTTTAGAGGTCCGGAAAAAACCTGTCGTCGATGCAATTTCTGCTCGAAACTTTTAAAAACTCGCAGTGACAGGAAGTTTTCCCAAGATGCTTGCTTAAATGTTTTTAGACTATGCCTTTGCCGAGGGTAACCTTTGAACAAGTTTAGAATTTTGTTGAAGGCTTTATGTTTTGATTACGGGCTTCGGACGTCTCCGAATAATTTCTAGAGTGGCCGTAGCTTTTTAGATTTAGGCACTACCTAATAGGTTTTGTGCCTCCGGGTTTCGATAACCCGAGCTGCCCGAACTTATTTCAGATGACAATCCCCGAGTTGGGGTAGTCCTTTGGGCTCGGATAGGGATGGACCTTGGGCTTGATAGTCCTTGGGTAGGATAGCCCTTAGGCTCAATACTTTTAAGAAGCAAAAGTATGTAATAGCAAGGTAGAAACTTCCTTTCATTTCTGTGTGTAACGTACAAGATTGAAAGCGCGTAAAAGCTTGTATTATGACTAAGTGGCCAACGCGGGAACGGTTCACTTTGACCGTTTGGCTCGTACAATAAATCCTAACCACCGAGCCTAAACTGTTCACGCACAAAGTTTCTTTCCTTCCTTGCTAAGAAGCTTGACTCGAGGGTGATGGCCTGCGGTATTCGAGGTCGATCTTGAGAGGATCAGATACTGTTGATGAGACCATTAGCTCCGATCAAAAACTAGTCTTCGATTCTAAGTTAGCACAATTTACTGTTGCCTCGTTAAAAACCTTGGCAGAAAACTCATTTGGGACAAAAACGGTTCAAGGGAAAAAGAGTGCAACGCATGCTTTCAGACCTAATGGTCACATTCTCCTTTGGTTGTTGCCTGCAAATGTTAGTTCGATTCGTAATATTAAAAAAAGGTGAATAAGGTAGTACCTTAGTAGTAATATTGCTTTAAGTGCTACATTCTAGTTGTCCAGTAGTTGTGCACTAGTTCCTGCTTTGAGTTTGTATGAACCCAGTCCTCATTCGGGTTCCAGGTGTGCAGTGTTACTTTTCTTACACCAAGTCCCCGATATTGAAGTATCGGAGGTTGCCTCTTCAGTTATAATATCGTTCTATCTGCTGTTTCTGGGCGGCCATCCAAACTAGCGCGGCCTCGCGCCTCTCATCCAATAATTCCAGGCTCGTGCTCATGGCCTCGCCTTTTGATTCTTCGATCGTATATCAGAACCAGACGCTCGGTTCTCCCACTTTGACCGGTATTGGTGATTCATTATCGTAGATCAATGAAAATGGGGTGGCCTCAGTACTAGATTTCGAGGTTGTACGGTACGCCCACAAGACTTCGGGCAGAATTTCCTTCTATTTCCCTTTGGCATCGGTCAACCTTTTCTTCAGGTTTTGAAGTATGGTCTTGTTTGTAGATTCTGCCTGTCCATTCCCACTAGGTGATAGGGTGTTGACAAGATTTTTTTGATCTTATGGTCCTTGAAAAATTTGTTTACTTTGCGGCCAATGAATTGCTTTCCGTTATCGCACTCTATCTCGGTCGGTATTTTGAACCGGCATATTATGTGGTCCTGAATGAAGTCGATGGCTTCTTTTTCCTCGACCTTCTCGAACGTTTGAGCTTTGACCCACTTAAAAAAAATAGTCGGTCCTAAATAATATGAATTGAGCTTTACCGGGTGCCCACGGCAGGGGACCGACAGTGTCCATTCCCCACTTTATGAACGGCCAAGGTGACAAGACCGAATGTAGTAAATCTCCGGGTTGATGGATCATTGGTGCATGCCTTTGACAGCCTTCGCATCTCCGTACAAAGTCCTTTGCATCTTTTTCCACGTCGATCCAGTAATAGCCGACTCTGATTATCTTACGAACCAAAGATTCTGCCCCCGAGTGGTTTCTGCAGGTGCCTTCATGAACTTACCTCTCATATTCGGTGTCTCCCGGCCCCAAGAATATGGCGAGTGGATCATCAAATGTTCTTCTGAATAGAGTACCATCGGATAAGTTAAACCTGGCTGCCTTCGTGCGCAGGGCTCTCAATTCTTTAGGATCTGAGGGTAACTTCCCAGTCTTCAAAGAGTCTATATACCTGTTTCTCCAGTCCCAAGTTAAACTTGTTGATTTTATTTCAGCATGGCCTTCTTCTACTACTGATTTCATGAGTTGTACGACCATTCTTGAGCTGAATTTATCATCATCAACCGATGACCCCAAGTTAGTCAGAGCATCGGCTTCGCTATTTTGATCCCGAGGTACGTGCTGTAGGGTCCATTCCTTGAAATAATGCAGCGTTACATGTAATTTGTCTAAGTACATTCGCATGCGTTCATCTTTTACTTCGAATGTCCTGTTGGCTTGATTTACCACAAGGAAGGAGTCGCACTTAGCTTCCACCACTTTGGACCCAAGGCTTTTAGCCAATTCAAGACCTGCAATTATGGCCTCATACTCGGCCTCATTGTTAGCCAATTTCACAGTTCTAATAGATTGCCTAACTACATTGCTCGTAGGCGGCTTCAACACGATGCCGAGTCTGGACCCCTTTGCATTCGAGGCATCGTCCGTAAAGAGGGTCCAGATTCCCAAGGAAGTCCCCAAGGTTAACAATAATTTCTTTTCAACTTCGTGTACAAAGGCCAGTGTAAAGTCGGCCATGAAGTCTGCCATAATTTGGGATTTGATGGCAGTTCGAGGCCGATGTTCGATATCGTACCCGCTAATTTCTACGGCCCATTTGGCCAACTGGCCTGAGAGCTTGGGTTTGTGCATTATGTTCCTTAATGGGTAAGAAGTTACGACGCATATGGGGTGGCATTGAAAATACGGTTTTAACTTTTTGGAGGCACTTAGGAAAGCGAGCGCCAATTTTTCTAGGTGAGGGTACCTTGTTTTGGCCTCGTCTAGATAGGAACTTCCGTACCTTCTTCTTCCTGGACTAAGACTCCACTTACCGCTATCTCGGATACCGCTAAGTATAGGTATAGTTGCTCGTCTGCCTTCAGAGTATGGAGCAAGGGTGGACTCGAAAGGTATCGTTTGAGTTCTTCTAAAGCTTGCTGGCACTCTGGGGTCCACGAAAAGTTATTCTTCTTTTTCAATAATGAAAAGAATCGATGGCTCTTATTAGAAGACCTCGATATGAACCGACCCAGGGCAGCTATGCGCCCAGTTAGCCTTTGAACGACCTTGACATTATCCACCACGGTGATATCTTCTATAGCTTTGATTTTATCGGGATTGATCTCGATCCCTCAGTTGGACACCATGAATCTAAGGAATTTTTTGGATCTGACCCAAATGCGCATTTCTCCAGGTTCAGCTTCATATTGTATTTCTTCAGTATGTTGAAGGTTTTCTGCAAATGTTTCAAGTGATCCTCTGCTCGCACGGACTTAACTAATATATCGTCAATGTAAACTTCCATTGATTTTCTTATTTGTTCTTTGAACATCCAGTTTACTAGGCGTTGATAAGTTGAACATGCATTTTTTAGTCCAAACTCCATTACGTTATAACAATAGGTGTCGAATTTAGTGATACAAGAAGTTTTTTCTTGATCGCCCAGGTCCATTCGGATTTGGTTATACCCGTAATAGGCGCCAAGAAAGCTGAGTATCTCTTTATAATCTACGCACATTCTTAATTTATTTCCCTTTTTAGGCACTACTACTATGTTAGCCAACCAATACGGGTACTTAACTTCCCGAATGGAACCTATTCTAAGGAGTTTAGATACCTTGTCTTTGATGAATGTATGCTTGATTTTAGACTGAGGCCTTCTCTTCTATTTAACCGAGTGGAACTTCGGATCCAAGCTTAGCTTATGAGTGGTTATTTCAGGCGGAATCCCTGTCATGTCTAGATGGGACCAAGCGAAACAATCTATGTTAGCTATAAGGAAATTAATGAGCTTTCTCTTGAGCTCGGAAGTTAATCCCGTGCCAAGGTATACCTTCCGATCGGGCAAGTGATCGATCAGTATGACTTGATCCAGCTCTTCGACCGCTGATTTGGTGGCATCGGAATCATCAGGGGTGATGAACAACCTAGGAACTCCGTAATCATCATCCTCGTCCGCTTCTTACTTCTTTGGTTTGATCGGGGCCGGTATCGGTGATTTCTATTTAGCTTCTTCCTTCCTAACCGGCTCCGGTTTCTTTGATGTTGAGAGTGTGGACATCGAGATTACCTCATCGATCGTGAAAATTTATTTTGCGGCCGGTTGCTCTCCGTAAACCGTCTTGATCCCTCATGGTGTGGGGAACTTAAGTGCCTAGTGTAGTGTCGAGGGTATTGCCTTCATGTTGTAAATCCATGGCCTTCCGAATAGGGCGTTATATCTCATATCCCTTTCAATCACGTAAAACTTCGTTTCCTGAATGGTCTCAATGGTGTTCACGGGCAGGGTTATCTCCCCTTTAGTAGTTTCGCATGCCATATTGAATCCGTTTAAAAACCGGACTGCAGGCACTATTTGGTCTTGCAGACCCAACTGCTCTATGACCCTCGATCTGATGATATTGGCTGAGCTACCTGGATCAATTAACACACACTTAACTCAAGATTTATTTATGAGTACAGATATTACCAGTGCATCATCATGCGGTTGCATGATGCCTTCAGATTCCTCATTGTTGAAAGTGATGGTCTCCGTCTCGGGTTCGTTTTTCCCTTGTAATGGATACCTTAGTGCACTTTAGCATTGGCCCAAAGGGGTACATCGACTCCATCAATGATCATGTTGATGACGTGCGGAGGTTCTTCCTGCTCGGTCTGTTTGTTGGAGCCCCTATTCCTGAAGAGATTTTTGGCTCGATCGCTCAAAAATTCCGAAGGTGCTCGTTGTTGAATAACCGGGCCACTTCTTCTCTTAGTTGTCGGCAGTCTTTGGTCCTGTGGCCGTGAGTGCCATGATACTTACACATGAGGTTTGGGTCTCTTTGAGCAGGATATGACTGCAATGGTTGAGACCACTTGGTATTTTTGATGCGTCTGATGGCATATACGATGCCGACAACATCGATACTGAAGTTGTATTACGATAGTCTCGGTGCCTCCCTAGCTTTGGGTGGCCTGTTGAAACCGTTTTTGCTCATGAGTCTCCGGCTATTGTGGCCTCGAGTGCTCTTTTTTTCATTCCTCACAGGGTTACGTCCGGATCCGCTACCCCTTCGATCTCCGCTATACGGTTGATATCGATTTTTGTTCGGTCTTGGTTCATGCTCGACAACTCTTTTAGACCTGTCATTAGTTCTGATAGGATATACGGAACCGGAGGGGCCCCCGAGCTGATCATCCTCAACTCTGATTTTTGATTGGTACCTGTTATGGATGTCGGCCCAAGTCACCGTCGAGTACTCTATCAAATTCCGCTTCAGCTGCTATGAGGCCAAGGAGCTTTGGTAGTTGAGTCTTTACGTGAATGCCTGATCGGCCCAATCGTCCGCAACAGGAGGCAGGTCCATTTGTTCCATTTGAAACCCGACACGAATTCCCTGAGCATTTCGTTATCTCTTTGTTTCATCCGATTTTCTGGTCTCGACCTTGATGGCCCCGGTGTGAGCTTTTAAGAAGGCATCTGCAAGCATAGCAAACGAATCAATGGAATTAGGGGGTAAGTTGTGATACCATATTATTGCTCCCTTTGACAGGGTTTCTCCGAACTTTTTCAGCAAGACCGACTCAATTTCGTCATTTTCTAAGTCGTTTCCCTTAATGGCACACGTGTAGGAGGTCACGTCTTCATTTGGATTCGTGGTCCCATTATACTTTGGAATTTCGGGCATAAAAAACTTCTTTGGGATCGACTTTGATGTCGTGCTCGGAGGGAAAGGCTTTTGGACACATTTCTTGAAATCCAGGCCTTTCAATATCAGGGTTGCTCCTGGGATTTGATCAACCCTGAAGTTATAAGTCTCCACTTTTTTGTCGTTGGCTTCGATATTCTTTTTTCCCGATTCCACCCGCTTTGTCAGTTCCTCAAGCATCTTTATTATTCCGGGGTTGGTCCCGGGTTCAACTTCACCCGACCTTTCCGTGATTTGTTTATTTCTTTGGCTATTTTCCCGCAATGGTTCGGGCTCAACTCTACTGGGGGCGTGGCCTTGGTTCTGCAACTGGGCTATCGCCGCTTGTTGAGCTTATAACATTTCGAAGATCAGCCTTAAATTGATTCCATCGCCTTCGTCCTCGTGCGTACCCCGGGCTATTGATCGGGCTCCTCCGCGAACACTGTTCTCGGGGTCGGTAGGCAAGTTTGCATCCATGGCGACATGTGAGTTGGCATCAATTGGGTCTGCTAATGGAACTCCGTTAGGGTCAACAGGGGGCACCTCGTTGCTGGGCACTATATTCTTGTTCTCGCCATGGTGCTAGACTCAGCATCAAAGTTTAAGTGAGCAGATTGAGAGTTTGACATTCTTAAATTGACCTGAAATTAAAATCTCAAAGAACAAGCATAAAATAGAGTACTTTGTGGAAATTTCTATCAAATTACCACTATTATCCTTAGCCCCACGGTGGGCGCCAAACTGTTTACCCTAAAAAATGGATAACAAATGAATTTATACGTGGTTTTAAGGATATGTGGATTAATTCAATACAAGTGGTTCTATGACGTTAAATTAAGCAAATAAAAGACGTAATAAGTGACCAAACCAATAATAAGAATGAGTCCGAGCTCAGTTAATGGTTTAACGAGGAACCTGCCTTCGGTTCCGTGCTTGCACTTATGAACAAGAATAAGAACTTTGAATAGCTTTCAGAAACAGAAATATATTGCCTTGCTATGCGTGTTACAATGTCTCTAACAAATAATAAGCTTCCCCTTTATATAGTAGGGGAGTTTTACCCTAGGTACAATTCTAAGGAAGATAAAAATCTTCCTTTCCGCTAATCACTGATTTTCTGTTGATACGGGCCGAGATTCGTGCAGTGATATCCGGTTGGGCACGGACATCACGGCCCCTTACTAGTCATGTGGGGTTGTTCAGTGAAGCTCTCCGAGGTCTTGGGACTCGAACCGGACCCGGAGGACGTGGTCCCGATGGCAAGTGTTTGCTCAGGCCCTGATATGAGAGGCTCTTCGCTCTAATCCTTACATTCACGACTCTGCTCCGTTTGCCTCTCCGGAAAATCGGGGTGCTCACTAGGCTCGGTTTCACCCGAATACAAATTTTATAACATGTCCCTTCAAATATGATTTTCTTCTTGAGGGTCTAGAAAAATTTATGAGAAAAAATTCTTAATTTTTCAACTAACAAGTCGGGACAAGGGGGGCTGCTTTAGCACCTCCTACTTACAACTTCAAAATTATGGGTTCGAGTCACTAAATAAACAATATGTCTAACAAGAGGTGTCAAATAAAACAACTAACAAGTGAGGAGAATAAACCAAAAGAATTTTTTTGAAAAATAGGCTAATTAATCACGAGAAAAAGTAAAAAAACGTGGCTATTTTGGGAGGGGTAATAATAATATATGTCCTCTTTAATTATGTTACACTTCTTTTCTCCTCGTTTGTTGTCATCTAAAACTCAGACAACAAAGAAGAGAATAATAAAACAACCTCCTCCTTTAAACACCAAGGACAACAAAGTATATCACTTGAGGGAAGAGAGAAGAGACCCATTTTTCATAAAGTGTATGTATGTAATTTGTACATATATATCGCATGTAAAATATTTATCTTTTCTTAAAGAGAACAAAAAAGGGGTCTTAGGGTTTTTGATCTTTCTTGATGATGGTCAATTGAAAATTTTGATCTTTGTAAATTTGTAAACTTTTTTCTTCCTTGAAAATTGGGGAGAAAAAATGGAAATGGTTGATCAGTCCGAATCTTCTCCTTTGGTCCCACCTTCTTTGATCACTGACCCTAGCGAGATCGATCTTGAAGCTGGTTCTTCTGAACAAATTCAGTGTAGAATTTGCCTTGAAACTGATGGTGAGTTTTTCCCCCATCTGAGTCCCTTACTTATTTTTCTTGGTTTTGCAGTTTGTTTACTATTGTTTGGAATATTAGTTGGTTGGAGTGTGTTATTGAGGATCCTAAAGTTCTCTGCTATAGGATTCTTGGGTTTCCCTTTTCCTCTAACTCCAAATTTCCAATTAAAGAACATAACCCCTAGTTTTTTTTGTCTGGTTAGGCAGTTTATCTATTATTTGTTGGAATATTAGTTGGTTGGAGTGTATTATTTGGAATTGTTGGTTGTTTGTAACTGTAAAGTTAGCTGCTTTAGGTGTCTTTTGAGGTCCTGTGATGGGAAGGAAATTTTTTGGTGAATTTATCTTGAAAATACCGGGTTTTCTCCTTTTACCATAACCCCAAATTTCCTTTTAAAAAAAACCCTTAATTGTTACAACCCAAGTGTGCAAGTCAAATTAGATTGTAACGCATTGGTGAGAGGCCATGTTTTTATTGGGTTGAGAAATTTGTAGATGTGGTGTTGGTATTGTCTGATTACCCAGGAAATGAATATGAAGATACTATGTGATAGTGCATCTATTCTATTTGGATTTGTTACTTATCAACATTTTTATCTGTTTTGATTTATCAAAGAAATGAAAACAGTAAGAAGCATTTAATGAAGAGGTGGCTTGTATTTTTGGTCGTTTGTTGTTTATTTCATTCGATAGCATATCACATAATTGGGTTATATGCTGAACTTATGCTATTTCAGACTTGGGATACCCACAAGTGTTTTATTTTTCCTATTCAGGTAGGGATTTTATTGCACCTTGCAAGTGCAAGGGTACATCAAAGTTTGTTCATCGGGACTGCCTTGATCATTGGCGAGCAGTGAAAGTATGTTTTTATGCTTTTGAATCTGTATTACTTAAGCAGTTTTAACCTTATTATTTTCGAAGTCGCATTGTTGCTTTTGTTCTGGAAATGCAATTCATCAAGTCTTTCCTTAGTTGGAACTAATTTATATTGATGCATTAAAGCGTATGATCAGGTTTGATCAGCATCGTCTGTACATATATCGTGGTGGTATAGCTTTTGGACAAGCCACTTTACTTACAAGAGTCAATTTTTTATTTGTGCTTTTCATTTCAACATGCACTGGTCTATAGGTGTGATATCATGATGAGTGAAGGTGTTAAAAAAGGGACGAGGTACACCTAAAATCATTTGGAAGGAAGTTATCTCGAAAGACCTACAATCATTTGAGTCCATGCAGACTTAGCGAAAGATGGGGCACGATAGAAGAAAAAGATCTATATAGGCGATACCAATTAGATGGTTATACGTTTTAGTAATTTTAGTTGAAAGGTACTATGCTCTTTAAGAGTCTTTAGTCCTAGTAGAGATTGTTACGCCTATAAAAAATATAGAGATTTTTGGTACTTTTTATTTTATGTAATGCTTGCGAGAGATGAATTTTAAATGAAAAAATATGGTCAGTGATGATTCATATAGCCAATCCCAGATTGTTTGGGATTGGGATGCTGCTGTTGTCTTTTCATTTCAACAGTAAGATTCAAAATTATCAAGTATTTGTTGAGGCTTTGCTTTCATAGAAGCAATGACCGCATAAGTTGGCTGATAAGTTCCAAGCAATTTACAGTAATCAATAATCACCAGAATTGAATTTATTTTCGTTAGTTAAATCATTTTATCTTTTACAGGAAGGATTAAGTAATTTATCTTTTACAGGAAGGATTCGCATTTTCCCATTGCACAACTTGCAAAACTCCCTATTACTTGAGAGTTCATGTTCCTGCTGATAGAAAGTGGCGAACTTTAAAGTTCCGATTCTTTGTGACTAGAGACATTTTGTTCATCTTTCTCGCGGTTCAGCTTGTAGGTGGTTGGCCCTATTTACAGTTTTGTTCTTTGATTTTATTAGATATTTCTTTACCTAATTTATGGAGAATATATCCAATTGAGCGCTCACCCTCTTTGTTGCAGGTTATAGCCTCACTGGGATATTTAGTTTGCTTGATAGACACCCACCATAAGTCTTGGTTGCGTTTGACTTGGGGGTTTGATAGCGAACTAAGCTTCTACTATCTGTGCGGTAAAACATCTCGAGCTTTCCACCAGTTATATATGCGTTCAATCATGGTTTTATCTATCAAAAAAAGAAAGAAATCTGATAAGTCATGGTATTTTCTGTTGTCTTGTCCTATAAGTTTTTTTGTACCAATCTTCTTTTCTCTGTCTCTCTCTCTCTATATATCTTTCTCTCTTTCTCGCATCTAAATCTTTTTCTGGACAAAATGAAAATAGTAATAGTTGATATGGTGGTTTGAGGAATCTTACTTAGGGGCGGAGCTAGAGCTTGGATTACAGGTTCGGCCTAACCTAGTAGCTTTGGTCCAAACCCTGTATCTTAAGAAATACATTTTGAATATGTACAAATTATTAATTTAGAACCCAATAACTTGAAAAGACTAGAATCCCAAACCCCTAAGCTTCAAATCTTGGCCCGCCTTTGATCTTGCTCCTCTTGAGATCTTCTCTCAAAGAACGGAAATTATACTGCCCAAGGAGCTAAAGATCCACGCTTGTTTTGCTTCAATTGGTAGACAAAATTCTTCTATGTCAACATCCTTTAATCACCTGCTACTCTAATAATAACTTTTGCATACTGATCAAGAAATTTAAAAAAGTGATGTAGAGACCTTGAGTGATCATCTGATTACCTATTGTTGAGAAATGATTGACTGATATGTAAATGAGTTTCTTTAGTATGAGCTAAGTCTAATGACACATATCAGCTCATACTAAAGAATCTCATTTCATGGCAGTCAATCATATCTAGAAGAATGAAAGCCTAATCTCCAATGTACTTGAATAAACCTGGAGTACTTGCAGTCTAAAATTGATGAGTAACTGCTTACGAGGAAGAATAATTCAATTGTAAACAAAGCAACAATATTCTCTAATTTATAGAAACAGTGAATTCTATTTCCTTAATAAAATACCTATATCTTATTCTTATAAGAGCTTCAAATCCTCCAGCAACCCTGTAAATTTATTCTCCGTAGGTAACTCTGACTTGCTTTCACTTGACATTCCCTCAGAAATAAGGTAGAACAAAATAAAATGCTAAAAGCCTAATCATATTCTTGCAAATTACTAATTTCAAGTGAAAATTTAAAATATACTCCCGCTGTTTCACTTTATAGGTCTTCCTTTATAATTTGTTTAAAAAAGAATGACGCCTTTCTCTATTTAGTAAATTTTTCATTACTACATTCTCATTTTACCCTTAACAACATTCCATCGTAAGCATGTTTAAGACCACAAGGTTGAGAGGGTATTTTTGATATGCTATATAGAGTTTTAGTTTAAGACCATAAGATTTGAAGGTTCTTTACATTTTTAAAAGTTGTGCCTAGTCAAACTAAGACACAGTAAAATGAAACTGAGGGAGTAGTATATTTTTCTCAAAAACAATCATTAATACTTAACAAATTCTTCCCGAATGACCAAGAAAATATATTCTTTTTGTATAAAATTGTAAAAGGGCTAATTTTAAAAAAGTCTATAAATCCCATTAACTAATGTAAGATTAATGTCTACTTTTGGCATACAAATTCTTTATAAAAGAAGTGAAGGGGGAAAGCGGCATCATAATGGCAGGTACCACCGTACCAGTACTCATGTGATAGAATTGGTGAAAATAGAAGAGATATGAGTAGCTACAGAGAGAAGGGCAACAATTTGGGGTTATAATTTTTAGGATTTTGATTTTGAGAAAAAGACAAAAAGAGATTGGTAGGCATGAAGTTGCTATATATGGAGAGCGGAAGTAGATTGGCTTAGTTTCTCTCTTTTTTTTTT
>MCJB01004413.1:49808-64189 GCA_002018475.1 Nicotiana obtusifolia
AAGAAGCTTTTGTTATTAATGTCTTTTGCGTTTGAGGGTATTTAAAGTGTAGAACATATGGTATGGTGCTAACCTATTACTGTGTAAGTAGTGAATATCTTATTTAATGTGTCCATAAATCTATTTCGTTGAAAAATCCATCAATCTAATTAGAGATTCATATGGTCAATGATAATAAATACTTCCTCGTCCAAATTTATGTGGCAATGTTTCACTCAGCATGGAGTTTAAGAAAGAAAGGAAGACTTGAAAACTTGTGGTGTCAAAATAAGCCATATATATTTGTGTGGTTATATATTATCCCATTAAGGGTATAGTAGGACGTTTAAAGAAAGAAGATTGTCACAGAAAATGAGATGGTGGGAGTAATATTTTATTAGAGATCTTAAATCCTAAATACATCAAATCACCCCCTCGACCCTCTCTCCCCCCTCCCCACCCAAAAAAAAAAAAATCAAAAAAATCAAAAGAGAGGCTATTATGTGCCCATAATTGTTTACCCTAGTTATGGATGAGCTAACCAACACATTACAAGACGAGTTCCTCATGGTGTATGCTATTTGCAGATAGCATTGTACTAATTGATGAAATCAATGAGGGTATCAATCAAAAGCTTGAACTATGGAGCTCTCTAGAGAGTAAAGGGTTTTTAGGGTAAGTAGAAGTAAGATGGAATATATACACTACAAGTTTAGTTAATATAAGAAGAGTGATATTGAGATGAGATTAGATGGGATTGTGCTGCCTAAATTCAAACAATTCAAATATCTAGGGTCGTTGTTGCAGGATTATGGAATGATAGATGGATATGTTACATTTAGAATCAAAATGGAATGGTTGAAGCGGAGAAGTACTGTCGGGTGTTATGTGATACCATGATGCCTCTAAGCTGAAAGGTATGAAAGGTAAGTTCTACAGAACAATTTAAGATCAACAATGCCATGTGACAATGAATGTTGGGCTACTAAAGTCCAACACATCCACAAGATGGGTGTCTTAGAGATGCGAATGCTAAGATGAATATGTGGTCATACAAGATTCGACAAGATTAGAAATGATCACATTTGTCAAAAGGGTGCAAGTAGCACTCATTGAGGATAGATTGAGAGAAGATCGCTTAAGATGGTTTGATAAATATTCTATCTCCAGATGCACCTGTCCGTAGGTGTAAAGCCATGGTGAGTTAATGTGTTAAAAAGGACGAGGCAAACCTTAAACTCACATGGGAGGAAGTTGTCTCGAAAGATTTACGGTCTCTTGAAAATAATGCAGACTTAGCTAAAGATAAGGCACAATGGAAAAGAAAGACTTGTGTAGGTGATGGCAATTAGTTCAAAGTATAGTCATGTTAATACATTTACTTTAGGTCCTATACTTTAGGAGTCTTTTGCCCTGTTAGAGATTTTTATGCTAGTGAGAGATATAGAGAACTTCTAATACTCATTTTTTTACTTGCACCCAAGGGTGTGGCCTAGTGGTCAGGAAAGTGAGTGAGAATCATGAGGTTTCAGGTTCAAACCCCAGCGGAGGCAAAAATACTCAATGAGTTCTTCCTATCTGTCCAAGCCTCGGTGGACAGAGTTACTTGGTACCTGTTGTTGGGTGGGAGGTGGCAGACTGGTAGGTATTCCATGAAATTAGTCGAGGTGCGTGCAAACTGGTCCGGACACCACAATTATTTAAAAAAAGTCATTTTTTTGTTATTTTGTATAATGTTGGCTTGAGATAAACTTAAAGGTGGAATGTGATTAGTGAGAATTCATATAGCCGACCCAACTTGTTTGGGATTGAGGCATAGTTGTAGTTCTTATAATCGAGAATACTAATGATGTCAATTGGAATTAGAAATACGTTTAAAGAAGAGTAATAACCTGTGCAGGGGGTTAAGAGGAACTGGAATTATTCTATGAGTCTTCCACTTCTTTATTTTTAAGCGAACCTTCCACCTAACTTTTCTCAAGGCCACCAAACACTTCTTTATTTTATTTTATTTTTTTAAATAACCAAGAAATCCTGAGCAGTGGCGCAAGGTTCAAAACTCAACGGATGATGGGCCCGGCCGTCTTGCCTTCCCCACTTAAGTATCAATTTTATTTATAATGTGAGTTTCTACTGTTCTTTTAAATTTCCCCAGACCCCACTAGTGGGATTTAACTGGGTTGTTGTTGTACTGTTTTTTTAAATTGATGAATCTTTTACACTAAATGGTTTCTCGTATGTGAATTTTGGTTTGTCAAATCAGTTGGGCTTGTTTCATGTTGAATACTGCTAAAGTGCATTTAGTTTGTTATTCTTTTCACCGGTGTTCAAAACCATTTATTGACATGTAGCACAGTCAGTTTACTTTTGGTTTGTTGCCTAAAATTATCCATGCTAATCTGAGAAAGTGTGAATTGATTCAGACTGTTTCGTTCCATGTATGAATTTTGTAAGTAAAAATATGTCATATTTCTTAGATTTCAAATAACTGGGATTAGATAAATTAATAACACTAATAAGGATGAGTACATGTTAAAGTACCTCATGTTATAATGATTGTGTGCATACATGTGTCCTATGTGTTGAGCAATGGCATGAGTGATCCTTGGAATTGAATTTGTTTTGTAAATTGAGTAAATAGTATTTACTAGAGTGTCCTATTCGGATTGATTTGTGAGACTTGTTCACTTTGTTATGGGGGTATCACTGGATTATAACATACAACAGGCTGCCCAAAGGGGGTTTATTATGTGTTTAAATTTGGTGTTTTTGATGAGGCCCGCTAGATGAGAATATTTTTATTTAGTAAATCTGTTCCCTCCGCCTAAAGGTGGTAGGTTTCTAATATTGAAATATTTTCTTGCCTCGTCAAAGGGGACGGGTTTCTGATGTTTAGATATTTTTTTGCCTTGCTCAAAGGAGGGCGGCCTGTCGATGCTGTTGGACTCATTGTTGTGATAATATCATTATTCTTATACCTTGTTATTATGATAAAATCCCATTAATGTTATGGCAATTACTATTACTTTGAACAACAACTATGCTGAAGTTGTGGTCGTGTCAAGGTCCAACTTTAAGAGATGGAAGGAGGATCTTGAATTTGCTTTAGGCGTGGTTGATATAGATCAAGTTGTGCATGAAAATAAGCCACCACCTCTCAATAACTCTAGCACAATTGTTGAAAGAGATAATTAGGCAATGTGAGAGAGATCTAACAGGCTATGCATCCTCGCCTTTTGGAAGGTCAAATGCTGAATATCTTGAGAGTGGCTTACCTGATACTGTTTATGCTAGGAAATTTCTTGCCCAAGTGGAACAAAGATACCTTGTATCCAATAAGGCCAAGACTGGAGATCTAATGAGTAAACTTGCGGGATGAAGTATGATAACAATGAAGGGGCTAGAGATTATATACTTAAGGTTGTTCACTTGCAGTTTAAACTAAAAGCTCTAAACGTTGCTTTAAACATAGGTCTTTTTGATGCTTATTGTTCACTCTGCTCTTAACTTCTTGCCTGTTGGATTTAGCAAGATGCTAACTACCCATAATAGTCAAAAAGGAGTTTTGGTCGATTAATGACCTCATCTCAAAATGTGTTGTTGAAGAGAAGAAAATTAGAAAGACAAGGGTGAAATTGCCTTACTTGTTTTCAATGAATCTAAAGCATGCTCTAGTAAGGGACCTAAGAAATTTCAAAGGTCTAATCATCAAACTTCTAAAAAAGGTCAATATTTTGCATGTCGTTTGGTGTTTTGACTTTTTTTAAAGTATGATGACTAGACCATTAAAACTTATTTAAGTTATTAGAGCTTGCTTTGGAATCATGGGAAACATGGAAGATAGTCTGGCCCTTCTCTTTTTTAATTTTCTGCTCTTTAACAACACAAATCAAGATGAGGCCATTAATTTTCCGAGTCTCATATTGAGTGTTGTAGGTTGTTTAATCTTGCTAAACTCAGCAAGCAAGGAATTAAGAGCAATAAGAACAATATAAGCATTTGGAAGAACTAAGTCTAGAGCTTTCAGTTTAGACTGAATGTGAACCATCTTACTTATCACCTTTAACCTCTCCAGTGTTATCATACTTTGTTCCCACATGTTTTTGCTCATTAGATCTCCCGTCTCGGCTTTGTTGGATACAAGCTATCTTTTTTCCACTAAGGCAAGAAATTTCTTAGCATTGGTAGTATCAGGCAAGCCATTCTTGAGATGTTCAACAATTGACCTTTTAAATGCAAGGATGCATAGCCTATTAAAATCTCTCCCACGTAGCATAATTATCTCATTCAGTAGTTGTGCTAGAGGTGGTGGCTCATTTTTCACACGAAGGTTGATCTGTATCGGTCATGCCTAAAGTATATTCAAGATCGTCTTTCCAAGTTAGGCTCCGTCATGAACTTTAGCATTGTTGTTCAAAGTGATGGTGTAACTGTACATAACACCGTATGAATAAGATTTATTAGAACAACAAGGCATAAGGATGACGATATTATCAGAACAATGAGTTTAACCACATCAACATGTCACCCCCCTCTCGGAATGGCAAAAAAATATTCCGATATTGCAGAAATTCGATGTTTGTTCTTATGGAACCTTATTTTATTACAACATCATGATTATTCACTTCTGTAGAGTTTTAATATGAACTAAAGTTTCTACTATATAAATGGAACACCAGCCAGGGGTGGGTATAGCTCTTGGCTCAATTTTCTCTGTCACGCGCATAATATTTGTATATGCAGAACAAATATCCGCAAAACAATGAAAACCACACAGACATACTCGCACCTACTAATCTGCACCACTCCGATTCTACCGCTCTAAGTTCTGGGTCCATACCAACTGCTTATTTTGACATGCACCCACTGCCTATTTGCCATAGGTAGTGAATATTTCCTGAAGCCTTTAACCACAGGTCGACTACCTAACTGTGATTTGTGATGCTGTTTGATATGATTGAATTTCCCCCAAATATATGGACGACAGAAGTTCGATATCAACTTGTAATGTATCAGCAAATATAAAACACCAGCTGATGTGCATTAGAATTCCATGCTGCACTCCATACAAAAGCTGTCCACCTTTTCGAGTTTTGCTAGGCCAAACAGCTTTGGAAGGGAACAATCTCCTCCCTTTTTAGGAGTTTTGTGTAAAAGGTTTAACAGAAAAATTACCTCCTGGGTCTGATGTCAAATAGTTCTTAAGAATTTTATGCTTTGCAGCATTCTTAGAGCACAATAGAAACATGTCGCACTTGGATTTCTAGCAAAGATCAATAAAGCACGTGCATGAATAGCTTTATAATTGGCAATTAGTAACTACATAATTATCTGCTGAAGCACCTGCTCTGCTGCTGTACGGGAAGGTGCTTAAGCTTGGAAGTCAATGGTAGTAGTTATCATTGGGAGGCTGAAAGGTGGTGACTTATTGGGATTACGTATTTCAACTGGCTTTCCTTGTTTCTAAAGTCATTAAGGGTGTGTTTGGTATAACGGAAAATGTTTCCTGTGGAAAATGTTTTCCAAGAAAGTGGTTTCTTGGAAAACAAGTAGTAATCTACTCATTTTGCGTTGTTTGGTATGCAATTAAGGAAAATAACTTCCCAAGAGTTTTCATAAATAATTTAGATACAATAAACATGAAGCCATAAACTTTCGAACCAACAACTTTCCTAACCCATAAATTTGATAAACTTTTGAACTGCTAAACTTTCGACCCTGCAAACTTTTGAACCCGTAAACTCTATAATTTCTAAACCCTCAAACTTCGAAACACATAAATCTCTGAACTCATAATTTTTGAACTCGCAAAATTTTGAAACTGTAAACCGAAAAAGTGAAAAAACCAGCACTGAAAATATTTTTTTTAAAAAAATTTTGCCGCGCCGGGTGGGGTGGGTGGAGGGGTGCAGAAAAATAAAAAAACAGAAAATTGAAAAATATAAAGAAAAGGTTAAAAAAAAATTTTTTTGCCGGGGGAGGGTGGGAGTGGGCAGTGGCGGAAAAGAAAAAAACTAAAATCTGAAAAAAAATCTTTTTAGAGAGGGGGGCGGGGTTAAATGTGAGAGTAGGTGGAGTTTTTGGAAAATGTTTTCCTAACTTTTTCTAGGGAAGTCATTTTTCTTCAAATTCAGGAAAATGTGATTTTTAGGAAAATATTTTTCAAATTATTTTGTGCAACCAAACAGTGAAAAATGAAAAAATATTTTTCGAAAAATATTTTCCGTCATACCAAGCACACCCTAAGTGTATGTTTGGTAGCTACTATACTTTAAGGGTTAATCCTTGTTTCTAGAGGACGTTAAAGTGATGCATAGTGGCTGGTTAGTATTCAACGGGATTATAAATGATGGGACCATGATGGAGTACTATGTTTTCCTTTTCTTTTTTTCCTTTGCTACAGGGTTATGATTTTATTTGTAAATGCGCTTAGTTAGTGCTTTTGTTTACTTTACAAGAATATTTTTTTTCATTCTCAGAAAAATATTATAAATAAACTAAGTGAACCACTGATATTTGGTACCAAGATCAGCTCCACCATCAATAGGTTGTATCAAAATTGGTAACTAAAAATAGTGGGAAGTTAAGAAATGGTGGAAAAACAAGATAGAAACACATAGATGTGATGACAGGTGATGGTAAAGTGAGACGAGGTAGCTCTACAGTCACATATAGGGAAGTCACAAAACACATGCAATCTCTTTGAAGTAATTATGTAAGCGGCAGAAGTGAAGGATCTATATAGGCGATACCAACTAATGGTGCGTAAGGTTTAATTATGGTTATACGTTTAACTTGCATTAGGTCTAGTGTTTGTTTGGAGTTCCTATAGTCTTGTTAGAGACTTTATGCCAGTGTATGATAAGTATAGAATTTAGAAGAACCTCTAGTTTTACAACAAAAAAAATTCTAATTTTGCTTATAAAGGACTAACTACCTTATCCAAAAAAAAATTGCTTTATAAAGGACTAATTATTTAGTATTGGAATGAAATATACTTGAATATAGGAACAGATAGAAAGAATTTGTATATCTAAGTTAGGGGTGGCAAACGGACGGGTCAGGGCGGGTCGGGGCCGAAAGCGGTGATGAAAAAACGGATAAATTATCCTACCCGACCCATATTTAATATGTATAAAAAAGGGGTTAATAGGCGGTTAATATGGGTAACCGTATTATTCATGACTTCTTGAATATGATTACTTTTGAGGAAATTCCTAATCCCCAAACTTGAGGAACCCCCAATTTGAGGCTTTACAAATGTAAAAGTTAAACCCATTAATTATTCATTGGTTAATCCATTCGTTATCCGTTCTCTAAATGGATAATGTGGTTCTTATTCATTTTTGACCCGTTTTAAAAAGTTCATTATCCAATCCATTTTTTAGTGGATAATATGGGTGGTTAACTGTTTACTTTTAACCATTGTGCCACCACTAATCTGAGCTAACTAAATTTTGAGTGAGGCATAGTAGAATGATCTGGGATGGTGAACGAGAGTAGATTTGGGCTGCGGGACTGAGTGAAGGGAAGACTTTTCTGGTGGTAGTCGTGGGAGTTTCCCAGATTTGAGGGAACTGGACAGGGTTATGAAATCTGAATCAGGCAGGATGAGTTAGTTGGACCCTGGGGTGCAGGGAGCAAAGAAGGCTTTGCCCTTGTATAGTTAGTATGCGAGGTGTGGAAAAAAATCAAACATAAGTTTTTCCGAAGGGATACAGGCAGACCACAATATAACCAACTTCCTTCCGCAAACAAACAATTTTACACAATAGGTAGTCGCCAATCTATAAAACGCAACCAAACAGCGGATGAGTTTTATGCACTCTTGCTGGCGGTCGGATATCTGCGCATTTTGTTGTTTGCATGGCTATCCCAAGTATTTATGTTGTAGGACTGTAAACCCTGCATGTCAAGCATTGCTGGGGTTTTCACCTTTCCGTTCCTTGTGATGAAGGCATGAAGCAAACCAACAGCTTCTGCGACTAGAATGCTGGATCCACCTCAAAATTACAGGAGACAAAGAGAAACCGAAGGAGCAAGCGATATGGAGAGAGAGGGGATTTAAGTGTTGCGGTGACATCTGTCTGTTTCTTGCTCATCTGGGTGCAGTAGCATTAATCTATTTCTGCCTTTTCTTAATGCCAATTGAGGCTTGGAAGGAACATAGATGGTGCACAAATTTTGAAAATAATTAATAGTTACTGCAGCGTTAATTATGTCTACTATTCTGTGTGATCAATTTATGCTTAGACCTTTCGATGATATTTTAACTTCTAGTGTATTCACCCCCAACCCCCCCAAACCCTGCCTCAGGGCTAAAAAAAGGATACTAACTTTAAGGTATCGATTTGACAATGTGCAGGGGCACTGTTATTTTTCGCTCTGCTGGGCCTATCTGGTTGCTTCATAACCTGTTATGATCGAAGAGTGCGCAATGATTTGGCTCAGCCCTGCCGCGAGTTGTGCCTATGTTGCTGTCATCCTGGGTACACAATCTTGACTCTTGTTATTAGTAGTAAGCTTAACACTGCACTCTTCTTCCTTGTTTCTCTTGTCCATCAATCCAAGAAACAAGTAATGAAGGTTAATCCATGCAGAATACTTTTATCTTAACGTTACTTTTGCACTCTTGATAGACTGCAATGTATTTATAAGAAATTAAGCATCGTCTATAAAGCAGTGCTTGTTTAGTTTTCTGGATATGAATTAGGTCTTAGCCTCTCCGTTGCCCTCTTAGGAAAGAATATTTGCAGTCATCCTGAAAATCTGCTGCTTTGTTCGGATCTCCATCAGTCACCGGTATACATGCTTGTAGTGTGAAACTCCTGTGGATTGTCTGCTGCGTTTGGAAAACTTATGGAGAGATTACAAGGAATTATAAAGCTCCTTTCGATGGATTACCTGTTATCATTTAATAATGTTTATTACTTGTTGATGATCTGTTATCTACTGCATTATTATCTTGTACAACAGTAGTGCAAGAATTGTTGCGCTCTGATCTCTTTCTTGTGATGCTACTTCTTGAGGAAGGAATTACTATTGTTCTCTGTTTTTGAATACTGGTGTGCCATTCTTATGATGCCCTTGCAGAATGTGTGCTGACTGTCATTTGCCTGGAACACTTTGTATGTGGACTGATTGCACAACCTGCTTTGAGGGTTGTGCTGGTGCCGCCAGTGAATGTGGAGGTTGCTTAGGAGGTGCGGGTGAAGCTGGGTTGCCACTGATATTTATAATGGCTTTAATTGTGCTAGGACTATTTACTGTCATCGGCATATTTTACAGTGTTTTGGTTGCTACAATGGTTGGACAGAGAATATGGCAGAGGCACTACCATATACTTGCAAAAAGAATGCTGACGAAGGTGAGTTAGACCCTATTTCTTTGTTTCTTTTATCTGCTCTAATCTCATTCATCGTCATGAACCTTTTTTGTTGTGGAAGTGGTTCATTAAAATGTTAAATACATTAAATCCTTGCGAACGCGGAACCAGTCATAACTGGCTGCATAATGAGTACTACAATTCTTAAGATGTTTATCAGCTGCTATCTAACGATATGGTTCTTGCTCGTTTGAAGGAATATGTTGTGGAGGATGTCGATGGTGAGGTAAATGGAAGCGATTGGTCTCCACCACCTCTGCCACCGGAGCATGTTCAGCAGCTGAAGTCACTTGGACTTCTGTAAACTTAGAGGATTGTGACATAAATGAAAACTTTCCATATTATTGGGGCTCACATCATGTGCTTTAGTATAAGCAGTTAGATCTGCAAAAGAGTCTTCTTCCTGACTGATAGAAAATCCGATTCAACCCGATATTGTTCAATTATGTTCATAGTCTGAGACTGATCACATGTAATTGTTGACAAAACTGATCGTTAACAATCTAAATGAAATAACAGCTGCAATCTTGGTTTATAAGTTTTTTTCAATCAGTTCCTTGTATAAGTTCTCTGTTGATATTTATTTGCTGTTTCTAAAAGGGGTTGAATTTTGGCTGGAAATGTTTCTCCCTTTCAAAGTTTTACTAATAGTTCTAATTTGGGATGGCAAAATAGTTAAAAGAAAACAATTATTCATTCATATTATCCATTAAGAAATGGATTGGATAATGAACTTTTTAAAAATGGGTCAAATATGGACAAGAATCATACTATTCACTTAGACAATGGATAATTAATGAGTTTTGACTTTTATATTTGTAAAGCTTCAAATTGAAGGTTTCTCAAGTTTGGGAGACTAGGAATTCTCCCAAAAGTTTTCAAATTCAAGAAGCTCTGTCGGTTAGTCCGTATTCATCCGTGTTAAATATGGGACGGGTCGAATAATTTATTCGTTTTTGCATTATTCATTTTCGATATATTCATATCCGACTCCACCGTCTTGTTTGCTACTCTAGTTCTCATGATATAACTGCTTCATTTAATAATATCAGTTGGTTGAGTGGCTTGTTTGTCAAATCTTGAACTTTGTAGTAGTTGCAGAGGCCCTTCTAGATATCACTTTTGCTAAATTCTGAACAAACCATGTAGACTCCCCATGTGCACTTTGCAGAGATGGAAACATGAGGAGTGTCCTTTTTAACGTATTTCGAAAAAGAACTGAATGTCTGCTTGTTGATTGATAAGAAATTAGTACTGCCTCATCTGTCTAATATACCAACTATGAAGCCAAACTTGGTTATACTGAATTTGTGCAGCATATCCAAATGGGATGTATAAGTGCTTCTTCTGAAAAAAGATTAATCTACATGCACTCTCTAGATACTCAAGCTTTATCCATCTTCCAAGCTCAACCAGTCGATCAGTTGCGTTTCAATTACAATCTTGTTGTGAATTATAAGAGTCTCTGTGTCCAGCTATATTCGGGAGGGAAATTTACGCGACACATCAAAACCTTTACACACAATATTTATCATTTGTTGCTATACTTTCAGCAAATTTACCATTCATAGATATTTTTGGATTTTATAGCAAATCCATAAAATAAGAGATTAATTGTTTTGAACTGAAATGAGATAGCAACAAGCTCTCGCAGTTAGTTGGTTAAAGGGCCCTCTTAGTTAGCGCAACAAATATAGTCGATACAGGTTGTGTCCTTTGTACACACACCCCTGTATACAGTCGATACAAGTTGTATCCTTTATACACATCCTTGTATATAGTCGATACAAGTTGTATCCTTTGTATACACACTTGTATTTTGCCTTGGTTATAGTTGATACATGTTGTATTCATTGCGCGAACGAATACAGTTGATACAGGTTATATTTGTTGCACGAACGAATACAATTGACACATGTTGTATTCGTTGTGCGTTTGAATACAAGTGATACAAGCTAGTAACAATTGAAGAGTAGCTACGAATAGTAATTAGGCAAACTATAATTAGGCTCTAAACTATAGTGCTTTATAAAAATTCCTCTATTCAGGAGCGAAATTATTTGAGCGCACTTAATGAAATGAAGTTATACCACAATGGCCTTGTGCAACGCAATTTCGGATTAGTTGGGCTAGTGCGTTACAAATAATGAGTGATTATAAAAAAAATTGTTAGAAACACAAATTATGAAAATGATAAGTTAGAAGCATTTACTTATTGCATTGTGATTCCTATAAAAACAAGTGATATAACAAAGTATTAGGTATCCAAAGGAAGCTTATAACTTCAGAATAAGTGCAGAGTAGGTTAGGAAAGTTTGCCAAAAATGTAACAAGTGTGCTGGAGCTGATGTTCTTTCTACGTGTACAAGTTGTTTTATATCAAACTTGAAACATCAGCTGACCAAAAGCATTAAAGGCCTACACGTTTAGCCAATTTAAGAGAAATTTTAAAAATTTTAACTAATAAATGTCTATCATTGTTGAAGGACATATTAATATACGAGAAAATACAAGACGTGAAAACTTTACTATACAAATATTTTCAAAGATTGTCGACAATGGCAGTGAATGCAAAGTTACTTTGTTAATCATGTTAACAAGCCTCTTTTCTTCTGAGAAAATATGGAAAGTATTCCCTCTTTATTAATAGCCAGCTGAATCAAGGGCGGAGCTACGTGGGCAGGTTCAACTGTACCCTCTTCGATAGAAATTACATTGCATATATATGATTAATTTTTTCCTTTATTTATATATTAGACGTAGAATTCTTTTAACTTCTTTAAGTAACTACTGTTTTATTTCTTGAATTATCTCGATAAAGTTCCTGCTTCCGTCACTAAACAGAATAGCAGACCTAAATATCGTATTTATTTATGGTATATAAGTGTGAGTAGCATTATTTTTTGATATTGTTCTAATAAGGAAGGACTTTTATAAGGAGAAAAGCTTCATGTGGAGTTCTGAATAGTTAATGCTTTGATATTTCCTTCTCAATCACTGAAATGAAACTTTTTTTTTTTTTTTTTTAAACTTTCGAGAAAAATAAAGAAAATATTATGCGACGCATTAAATATTTACACTATATTTACTATTCGTAGCTATACTTCAGCAAATTTACTATTCATAGTTATATTTGAATTTTATAGTAAATTTATGAAATAAAAAATTAATTATTTTGAACTGAAAAAAGAGAACAACAAGCTCTCAACATGAATATTTTATTTTCTATATTCTGTATTTCGTCTTAGTTGTATTCGTTGGGCGAACAAATACAGTCGATACATATTTTATCCTTTGTATACTCCTTTGTATACATTCGATACAAGTTGTATCCTTTGTATACAACCTTGTATTTCGCCTTGGTTACAGTTGATATATATTGATTTTTTGCATGAATGAATACAATTGCGTGAACGAATACAGTTGATACACGTTGTATTCGTTGCGCAAACTAATACAGTTGACACATATTGTATTCGTTGCGCATTTGAATCCAAATTCGTAACAATTGAATAATAGCTACGAATGATAATTAGAAAAATAATAGGTAATAAGCTCTAAACTATAGTAGTTTATGAAAATTGCTCATTACTTAAACCTACCTTTTACTTTAGCAAACCTGATTGCATATTTCTTTAATTTGATATCAAAGACACGGCCTTTTGTAAAAATATAAGGTTAAATTACATACAATAAATGTGATTCGATTATTCATCAAACCTCGTACGTAACGTTCTGGTACGATGTACTTCTTTTTTCCCGGAAAATGCTTTTCGAAAAGTTAGCCTTTTGTGGTATTTGGTTGTTAGTTGTTATTTAAGAAAAATATTTTATCAAAAGGGAAAAATAACTTTCTTACTTATGGGAAATCACAATTATGTTTTCTAGAATTCTTTATTATCACGTCTGAAACGTTTGTTTGCATAAAGGATACTGCGTGCATCACGTGGCCGGTGACGGTGATGCGTGATTTCCGTCACCCTTAACAAATTACCTAAAAACTTTCCCCTCTAATTTAAATGTTTCACTGATATAAACAAATGAATTTAAACTAACAGCATAATGAGTTTTTACATTATTAGCATAGTTTAACTTATTGTATAAATTTATATTTATCATTTATTACTAATAAAGATATATTTAGATAAAATTATTTTCATATTGAATTTGCCATTCTTAGCTATACTTTTAAAAAATTATCATTTATAATTATATTTAAATTTTATAGCAAACCCACCTATACTATGTATTCCGAGGGAGAAATTTTTTCGGCAAATCCTTGTTATTCTATAGTTTGCCTTGATTTTGCGCGGTGTATGTACTTTATTCAGGCATGGAATGTCTTTTTTGTACCATGTATGTTTGATTGTATTTTTGTAATTATGTACCCATGTATATATACCTCTGTATTTTTGTTGTTTGTATCCTTGTATATAATTTTATATTTATGTATTTCGCCTTACTTGTATTCGTTGCGTAAACGAATACAGTTGATACATATTATATTAGTTACACGAATAAATATAGTTGACACATGCTATATTCATTGCTCGATTATGATTAATACAAAGGTCTGTCAAGAAAAATTTTGCTACGAATGAAGCAATAACTACAAATTATAATTAGTTATGAAACTGTAGTACTTATTAAAATTTCCTTATTGTTTAGGACATTAGTGCACACAATTAAATTCTAAGCAAATACCACGTAATATTTTCGAGTTCGGAATCAAAGTATGGTCCTTTTGGACTCACATGACAAAATAGATAGAAAAAAACTGATTACCATTTTATATATAGAGCGGTTATTCACCATGCTATACCTTAACGGCACGTTTGTCCGTTAAGATATAGCGCGGTAAATAATCGCGCTATATTTGAACTTTCCTGCCCTACCAATAATTCATCTGCACTTTACTAACCTACCAATAATTCATATGGGTATAGCATATGCAGTATACGCGCTACATATATAGCGCCTATTATGCATGCGCTATACCTCAATTATTGTACCCCCC
>MCJB01004413.1:64209-85538 GCA_002018475.1 Nicotiana obtusifolia
CCCCCCCCGAGATTGGTTTTTTTCTTATTTAAGGAGTTTCAGAATTTGGTAAAAATCTATTCAGGATCCTTCAGGTCTTCCGAAATATTTGTTCATTAAGTTATTTTGCATTTTGTCATAATATCCGAAGAGCGAAAAATTAAGGTTTTATTTTATTGGGAAGGGGGAGTGAGGTTGTGGTGGAGAATAACCTAGTACGCTATAGTTGTTCTCCACAGTGTCATGTTAAGTTGCCACTTACAATGGAGTACGATAGATTTGTATCGTTGTTATGTAAAAAAAATGAGTGTGAGCAAACGTTCGGTTAATATTAAAGTAACTGGAAGATATCTCTATTCTGTTACTCCGCAAGGGGTTGCTTGTTTGCTGAGTTTAACATCGAAGACAATGAAACTCTGACAGATTTTTTGATGACTCCGGATGAACACCGAGAACTTCTTGTGATAAAAATGTTGGAAATGTACGTAAAGGCTGAAGACATTCGCAATATTGAGGTTCCGCAAAATAGGGATATCCCTCAATCATCAGGTAGGTTTTTTGGAGCAGTTTTATCCGAACAGGTTCCGGATGAAAGAGTTTGGCCAGATCTAAACTTATCTCCACGGGCGATTGAGAAGAGAGGACATAATTTCTCCCTAAGTTTACAGAATGCACAAGCTGAGTGGTAAAATTCAATTTTCCTTTGTGTTACGATGTTTATTTTTATGTATTGTATTTGTATTAACACTCACATATTCCACAGGGGGTACCAGCCAGATATGAATTTTACTAATTATGAACCAACAAACAGTTAGAATATGCCTAGTTTTGGTGTGATGGATCATGTGGTCCATCCGGGAGTCATCAGCAACAGTATAATGTGCATCATGGGATATCAACACATTATGATTTGTAAGTTAAGTGATAAAGTTTATATGTAATGTTTGGATGAATTTGAGAAACTCATTATTTTAGTGGTTGTGTAGTGAAAACGAGCAACTTGAAGGTCTTGTCCTTACTCAATTGCCTGAAGATGACATATTTAATCAGGATTTGGCAAATATACAGAATCAGGAAGATGATAGTGATTATGACAGCAATGCTGATGAGTCTGGAGATGACACACTCTTCCCTGATGAGGGTGATGATGATGAGGACGAGAATGATGAACCTGATTTGACAAGTGAGCATACTCCACCTCCCGTTAGACCAAGAGTGTACGAGTACCATGTGTTGTTTCATTCAAGGGAGATTCCCTACCTTGATCAGTTGACAAGTATGCCGGATGTGGATGCCCTCACAAGAAATCTTGACGAAATTCAGACAGCAATGTGGGATGAATCTAGAGCAACGGTGCTGTCAAAGGGCATGCTTTTTGCTGATAAAGCGCGCGTAAATAGGGCGGTGCGAATGTACAACATAAAAGAGTGTCATGAGATCGTGGTTCATGAGTCATCTCCGGAAGTATGCAAGATTATTTGTCGTAGATGGTTTTAAGGTTGTAATTGGATGCTGCGTGCGAGAAAGTTGAAAATAAATGTGAATTATGGAGAAATTCATTGGACACACACTTGTGAAATGGACACGTTCAGTGGGAATCATTTTAACTTGATATTGACTTGATTTCTCTTGTCTTGATTCCACACATTGAAGCGTCCATAAGGTACAAGATTAAAGAGTGTATAACATCTGACCACCAGGTATATGAATGTGCCATTACCAAAATAAAGGCATTTCTTGGGCGTAAACGTGCGTTTGAAATTGTTTATGGTAACTGGGTTAAGTCCTTTGCCGCTCTACCTAGGTACATGGCTACATTGTAACACTTTAACCCCGGGACTGTTGTTGAATGGAAGCTTGAGCGGAGTCCGAGAATACCAGAATACATATTCCGATATGTCTTCTGAACATTTAAACCAACTATTGATGGTTTTGTGCATTGTTGGCCGATAATATCGATAGACGACACTCATGTCTACGGAAAGTATGATATTAAATTATTGATCGTTGTTGCAGTAGATGCTAATGGAAGTACCCCTAGCATTTGCTATTTGTGCCAATTAAAGCCAAGAGACGTGGACATTGGTTTTGAACCACTTGAAAGGAGCACGTTGTCAGACAGCGTTGAGGTATTTGTCTAATATCTGATCGGCATGGCGGTATTTTAAGTTCTGTACAGAATTTACGTGCATGGCAGGAACCATATGCCTACCATAATTACTGTGTTAGGCACTTGAAGGCCAACTTCCAGAGGGCTTATCTGAACAAGGACTTACATGATTTAATGGGGATGACTGCAACAGATCACCAAGAATATAAATTCAGGAGGGGAATGGAATTGATTAGGCAGTAAGACCCAGAAACCTATTGTTGGTTGATGCGACATGAGCTTGACAAGTGGACTTTGCATAAGGATGGTGGTAGAAGATGGAAAATTGTTACTACAAATGTGTCAGAATCTTTCAATGGGTTATTGAAGTCTGCACGTGGATTGCCTGTCATTGCCATGGTGCGGATGTCATTCAAGTAGATGGCATAGAGGTTTGTTGAAAGATCTAGAGGTGTATCGTCATTGATGGAAAAGGGGTGTCAAATTTATGCCACAACCAATGAAACGATTTGAGAAATATAGGAAGCGCGAATTGTGGCATTCATTTTTGCAGTATTGCAGCAAGCGAAATATTTTTGACGTTCGCACTGGGCTGCATCACAACCGCGAGAATAATACACACACCGTCAATGAAGCCAGAAGATTATGCTCCTATGAGAAATGGTCAATCTATCACTTGCCATGCTCACATGCCATGAAGTTCTTTCAACATACAGGTTTCGCGGCAACGAGGTACGTTGATAAAGAATATAATGTTGCTGCATACTTGAACACCTATAGTGGACAGTTGTAGCCAGTGGGTTGCTGAAACCATTTAAAATGGTGTGTAACAAGGATTATGTGTGTCAACGGCAAGTATAAAAAAGAATGTAGATACGGAACCAAATGGATGTTGGTGATACCGCTTATGCGCGTATGTAGCATATATTCCCAAACAGGACACGACCACCGTAAATGTCCTTCAGCTGGTTTGGGAAGCGGTGGTAGTTCAGCTCCATGTGGTAGTTCATCCAATGTGGCCAATTATCAAGGATAAACGTAGTATTTTATTGCAGTATTTTTGTTGTGTTAAATGTTTGTAAATGTTCAGTATGCAAAATTTATGAAATAAAATTATGTTTCCAATGGGGTTAAATCTAATTGATATTTAGCATTAAAGATTCAATACAACAATTTAACATACACCCCAAGAAATAAATAACAATTCATTTATCGTCACTGTCTGGCACTATTTCATTGTCACTATCTTCATGTTCTTCGTCAACATCCTGTACGCATCCTTCCGGACCGAGGGCATCGTAATCTAGGCCCCAGTTAACACGCATTTCTCATATTTCATCGCTATCATCAATAAGACCACTTGCTTGATTTCTACAACAATATAGGACTCTTACGTCCAACTGCTGTGGTAGAAACATACGTAGTCCCTCCCACTCGACAATTGTTGGAAAAACAGGATACTCATTGTCTTTATGTAATTTTTTATTTTCTAATAAATCCCAATACTGATCCTCCGTTCCTTCTAGGTAGTTAAGATCATCCCATTGCATGATGAATGGCTAATGCCTTTTCCATCTCTAGAATCTCCTTCATCAAATGTCGAATCACTTCTGCTTCATCTTTGTGTGTGTTTGTCTGGAAGGTTTCAGACAGTGCTTGTGGTACAACAATCCGATACCAGTGACATAGTACTTCATAATCATATTGTTTTGAGTAAAGGGGAAACCAATGTAGTTTTTTGCCCCAAATGCGCATACCTTCAGGCTTTGTAAAATGCGCATCGCTCTCAATAATGTACCCTGCAACTTTCAGATCAGTGTGTATATTGATAGGCTTATTTTCCAATGATGTAGCACACCATACCACTTGTCATCAACCAAATCAATATAGCAACCTAGCATATTTTTTTCAAGGTAAGGATCGATTGTGTTATGACATGTTCCATGTGGATCTTTTGAACTACTTTCACCTTTTTGCCTCTTCTTAAGCCACTTATTAAATGTTAGTGTCAATTTTGAAATGGATGCTGTAATGGTTCTTCAAATGGTCGTTGAATACTGATCTCTTGGTTCAACTTAAGAAGAACTAAACTGCATGAACTTGTATTTAAACCAAACGCATCACTAATATGCATTAAGTGTATTGTCATGTAGACCTGAAAAAGCTATCGACCTGAAAAAGTTGTCGGCTTAAAAAAGTTATTAGCCTGAAAAAGTTGGACCCACTTGTACCCAAAAGAATCATTATCACGCGTAACATAGCGCCTCACCAATATGCGTTATGTGTATTGTCATGTCGACCTGAAAAAGTTGTCGGTCTAAAAAAGTTGGACCCACTTTTACCCTAAAGAATCATTATCACGCAGAATATAGCGCCTCACCAATATGCGTTATGTGTATTGTCATGTCGACCTGAAAAATCTGTCGATCTTAAAAAGTTGTCGACCTGAAAAAGATGGATCCACTTTTACCCTAAAGAATAATTATCACGCGAAACATAGCACCTCACTAATATGCGTTATGTGTATTTTCATGTCGACCTGAAAAAGCTGTCAACCTGAAAAGGCTGTCGAGCTGAAAAAGTTATCGATATGAAAAAGCTGTCGACACTGAAAAAGCTGGACCCACTTGTACCCTAAAGAATCATTATAACACGAAACATAACACCTCACCAATATGCATTATATGTATTGTCATGTCGACTTGAAAAAGCTGTCGATCTGAAAAAGTTGTTAACCTGAAAAAGCTGGACCCACTTGTACCCAAAAGAATCATTATCACACGAAAAATAGTGCCTTACCAATATGCGTTATGTGTATTATCATGTCGACCTGAAAAAGCTGACGATCTGAAAAGCTGCACCTACTTGTATCCTAAAGAATCATTAGCACGCGATGTTTAGCTCTTCACCACTATGTGTTATGTAACCTAAAATCATTCTTAATTGCCTATTAAAAGCTTGCACATTTTATTAATTATTTGCGTTGTAACAAAACGAATAGAAAACTTTCCATTAATTTTTCATTTTCGAGCATTACGACATGTCTGGACGCAATGACGTATCAAGGTGTTACTGTGGCAAACGTATAATTTTGAAGCCATATTAGTCAAATTGCAATCTCAGGCGCAGACGTTGGATGTGTAAACAAGTTGTAAGTTATTATTCTTGAAAAAAAATATTTGTTAATACTTTTTATATAACATGTTAATTAATTGTCTTATGTTATTCTCCCATTGGTAGGATGAAAATTAATGTAGTTTTGAAGAATGGTATGATGAACCCATTAACCAGGAATACTACAAATCATGCTTGCTAAACATTTGGAATCTGACCGGTGAATATGAACTCCAGCTACAAGAATAACTTGCGGCAGTGAAGGAGAAACTAAAAGAGGCAGAAGAAAAAAAAATAGGTTGAAAGAGAAATTTAAGTGGTTGAAGCATAGAATAATGAGCGATAGTGACTAAACAAACACATGGATGCATTTAGTGTAGTATTTATTTTTATGTTGTACGTGTCATGTATTATCTTTAATTTGTAACGAATTTAAATTTATGTTAAGCTGTCATTTTTTTTGTGTTTCAGTGTTAAACTAATAAATAACCCGAGAAATAAAAACACATGGGCAAATTATGTAAAACATAAATAATGTTGCTATTATATATTTAATGTCATATATACAACTAATAATACATATCAATGAGTCCCACAGCCTGTATGCTTTAAAGCATTAGCTGGTCTGAGGTGCATCCCATCACGTCGCCTCTTTATTGGAGGATGCGCTGTAGCATGATCTTCGGTAAGGCTGGCAGATTCGGTAGAAGTGGCCGTTGGGCCAGCAGTAACCTACAGAATAATAAGATATTTTAGTATATGAAATATAAAATACTAACATACGTGTCAGCAAAATTTTTTTTAATGGTCATACCATGGTCTCAGCGGGCACTTGAATAAAATC
The DNA here is from genome assembly GCA_002018475.1 of Nicotiana obtusifolia. Classification (NCBI taxonomy): domain Eukaryota; kingdom Viridiplantae; phylum Streptophyta; class Magnoliopsida; order Solanales; family Solanaceae; genus Nicotiana; species Nicotiana obtusifolia. Next base: position 70,257 of record MCJB01004413.1, read on the forward strand.
ATCTTTCTCCAGCAAGTCAGTTTCGCACAATGTGGCCTCCGTGACGGGCGATGACGAAATATTTAAAACAATAAAAACACTTTAGATATTACTGACTAATCAATGACATAAAAACAAATTGAAATAATAGTAATACAAACAAACCTACGCCTGAGTAGCGCCACAATGCTCTGTCGGAACATCAAGGTGCACTAGAGTAGATGAAGTATGTGAAAGATCATCAGCATCCCTCGGTGATGAGCCATAACTCAGTCGTCGCCCACTATGCACCTCTCATATCAGACGATTAGCAGAAACCATCGATGGCTCTAGGGGATCAGGAAAATACTGATCAACAGCGAGATCAATAACCCGACGGCCAAACACGTGCAAAGCTGCCACTCCGTCGCCTGTATGCTATAGCATCTCCAGTCCTAACTGGTAGAACTGATATAAGCCAATAGCCTGCATAACATGTAAAATATTAATTACGGAAGGATAATGTAACGTTATAAGTAAGTATAACAAATAACATACAAGTGCCTCATGCCTCCCAGCGTATGGAATGTACCGAGCACCAACGCGATGGACGGGACTCCCCACGAGAAGTCGGGTAACGCTGCAATACCAACCCATGTACTCATGCTCGCCCTCCATACGTTCAGGTGGAGGGTATGGCAGAATCAAGTCATACCTCTGGTACCAAACCTCAATCTGGGCCTCTAGCCAGTCCAAGTATGTCTGGTTAACCCTACAACGATTATCCTACTAGTAATGTGTCCCGTGCAAGGTGGGCAGAATAGGTACAAGCTGGGGGCGACCAAACTGGCGAAGGACTCACTCAGTGGCATGATGTTCGACTATATTGAGACATATTAGTGGGACGGAAGAGCTCCACATAGCTCGGCCGCGAGAGCAATAATCTGGCAAACCAGCTATGAGTGCGTCGTTGTATGGCCTCCATACGAACAATTTATTAAACACAAGAATCATGAGTAAACGCAACACATATCAAGCCAGGCCAAGTAATTAAGTGTATATGTACTTGCGCGCCTTCACGTAAATCCAACAAATCCCTGTAATAAGGGAGATGATGTCGAGCCTTGACCTCGCGTGCGTAGCCTCGCCTATCAACCCATTTCCAAGCTAAAGGGAGAACGGTAGAGGTGGTGCACCCGGAGCGATCGATGGTAGAAGTGGCTGGAACTGTAGGAAACCGCTCCCAGGCCCAAACCTAATATAGATTGTGGACGTAAAATTTAAGATATTATTTTTATTATGTATGTTATAATCATGAAAAGAATTAACTATGTTTTCTCCTGTGGCAGTGGTAAAAATTCGGCAACGTCTCTATGGGTGCCCATGCGCGCCTAGCACATCTGCCTATACAGGTAACCTAGAACAGCTGCACCCCAGCTGTAACTAGATAAATCATCTAGCCGCTCCAGATGATGTAGAAATCTTAAGTTGACTAGGTTTTCCGAAGTGCTCGGGAACAGTATACCATCAAACATCAGCAATAACAACAGTCTCGTGTGCCGGTCGATATCCTCTGGCGGTGAATTATCTGTAATCTCTGCGTCCATCGCCACCAGATGATGCCGAACGGGCGTCAGCTGCAATCAATTAGCCCCACTCAATGCAGTCGGCTCCGAATGGCTGGAGACCGGTGAGTCGCTGCAACATATGAACGTAATGCACTCCCCTATAGTCTATAAGAGCATGCGGGTAAGCTACATGTGTACCATCAACAGACAGCCCGAAAAGAATCTCCACGTCCTCAAGCGTGATGATAACCTTGCCAATCGGTAGATGAAACGCGTGCGTCTCCGGTTGCCACTGCTCTATCATAGCCGTGATCAACGCCCAGTCGAACTGTAATCGGCCTATCTCTATGATCCTGTAGAAACCCGTATCTTGAACTATACGGGGATGCAGTAGATGGTCTCTAATGAACTCCCAGATATCGCCTATACGTCTGAGGCGGAATGTCTGGGACAGACAATGCCCATCCTAGATGTGTGATGACCTATGGCTGTCCTGTAGCAACAGTAGCTCTCGAGATGCAGGTCCGGGATGCACAAGGGGAACCTCCATGACGATGTCTGTAAATTTAACAATATTAATTAAAGTATTTTTCTGTTTAATTTTTTAACATCTTTAAATATATTGCAGTATCTTTTATATTAATATTTAATCGATATTTTTTCTATATTATTACGTAGGTGGATACATTATCTATATTATTATTTTATATGTTAGTTTATTATATTATTTATATGTTAGTTTATTATTTGATATGTTCGTTTATTATTTTATATGTTTATTTCTTACTCAGCTATTTTTGAGTACAATAGAATTAAATAATTAATTTTCATAACTATACATGATATAATTAATAAGTATTCATATAAAAATACTTATTTTGACAAATTTTCTATATTATTTTTTTAATGTTATTTTCTTACATTTGTTGACTAAAATTCGGGAGGGTTTGTGTTTGAACTATCATCTTTTTTTTTTTCCAGATATTTTTGGGCTTAACAGATCATTAAATGATTAGTTTCAATAACTACAAAGATAATTTAGTAATCACTCATATAACAGATACTTAGGTTGATAAATTTTCTATATTAATATTTTATATGTTAGTTTCCAATATTTTTCTACTAAAGTAACACTATTCTAAATGGTGAACAAAGTCAACTACCATAAGCTAAAATTTATTATTAGTTTTACTACGCTAAAGGGCACTACATTATAATTAAGGGCACAACATAACACTAAAGGGACTAACCAACAATAAAATCACATATTAATATACGTACAAAAATAAAATCACATATAACATTAATTATTTATAAAATAACAATTTATCCTTTTTACTTATTTTTAGCACATAAATAATCTAATCCAGATAAAAAATAACAAATTAATTAAATCACAAAACGATCACAAAAAAACATAGATCACAGTAAAAAACAACTAATAAGCATTTTATATACAAGAGTTTTACCAAAAAGTAAGTCGGAATACCTCGATTTAAAATTTTTTGAAATGTGAAAATTTGATGATTTGGGGGCCGAAACGAGCAATAGACGAGATTCACTATACGACAACTCCTTGGATCCGGTGTTAGCTTGCTACAATACGGAGAAGATACAATTTTTGTAGGACAGGTGGGCTCCAATGACGTTTTTTTGCCTAAAAAATTAGGAGGGGGGGGGGGGGGGAGGAGATCATTTTTGAGTCTGCTGGTTCTTTTTGGTCGGGAAAGGAGATGAAACCATTTCTTTCAGTAGGTATAGCGCATATGTAGGAAGCGCTATGATATGACGCCTCCTATATATACTCTATACATCCCGTCAATTTTAAAATCAAATATAGCGCGATTATTTATCGCGTTATATTTTAACGAACAAATATACCATTAAAATATAGCGTTATGAATAACTACATTATATATAAAATGATACTTAATTTTTTTTCCACCTGTATTTACCGTTTGAGTCTAAAAAGACCATTTCGGACTCAATATTTTCCCGTATGTTTTTCCGAGTTTCCCGGCGGCCCTTTGTCCTTTCTGACGTAGGCTTCATGCACCTACTTCTTGGATTCTCACAAAATCAGCTTCCTTTGTTTTTGTATTTTTCTTTTAGCTGACTCTATTCATCGAATCATTGAAAAATTAATAAAACGGAAAATGATCAGTTATTTCAGTCCATAAGTAAGTTAGTACAAAACTAGTTAATTAATAAAATACGATTAATATTAGTCAATTAATTATTCGTAAAGACAAAAGATAAACTTTTACTTTCTTTTGTATGAGTGTTGTTGGAATATATTGGATACATTTTAAAGAGTTTAAATTTCAATTTTGGGATGATTTGGTAAATGTTTGAGGTAGTTTGAATTAAAATTTAAAGTAGGAGATGAACATGGAAAGAGATCATTTGTGTATCATATATGTATCAAATGTGTATCACATATATATCCATGTATACCTGTTTGTGAGATACATGCGTAATACATGTGTTATAGAAGAATTTTTTGAACTCGATTTTAGTTACGAATTGATAAGAAATCAGTCCAAATCAGCTCCAATCTTCCTCAAAGTTTGCATATTGGCTCATCTATATGTTTTCAATGAATTTCAACCATACCCATTAAAAAAGTCCCTTTTTGTTTAGATTTTTGGAATCAGATATATATATATATATATATATATATATATATATATATATATCACCTTATTTGCTACTTCATCTATGAAATTTCATTTTCGTCTTGCATCTAATATTGCTGATCAAGTTTAAAAATACGGAAGGAGATCTTGCATGTGATTCTTGAAGAGAAAGAATCCTTATCTATTTGAGTTTTTAATTTTTGTCTGTGCTTAATTAATTTTAATAAATTTATGATTAATGATTAGAGATTGATAAGTTAGAACTAATTTAAGAATTTATGTAAGATTCCCTCGATAAAAATAGGATGAAGTGAAAAAAAACCAGTTCCGGATCACACTTTTTCTGCCGCAAAAGAGTCTATTTAGTTTAACTGATAAAAAATTAAACGAGAAGCATTAAATATTGAAAAGTATTTTTAAATATTAAAATTTAATGTAACGGGATTTCTTTTGTTCTAACTAGACTAATCAGAGTTCATTTTTCTTTCCTCAATAGAAAAAAGGAGTTTGATTAGAATTTCTAAATTTTCTTCGTTTCAAATAGAAGTCCAAAAGTTGGACGAAACATAAAAAACCAATAAGAGAAATTGTAATTCCCTTATCTTTCTTGTTTTTCTTGCTTTTCCCACGTTATGATAAGGTGGGAGTTCAATAGAAGTCCTAGTAAAAAATAAAAGACGTCCAAGTCCTTGTCACTTCTTTTTCTTTCTGATAAGCAAAAACCACTTTTTGGGTACTAATCAGTAATGACGCTGTGTCAAAATTACTTTCTAGAACTAAAATCGTCTTCTCTACATATTTTCTATTAGTTTTCCTTCTCTACCATCTTATTCTTTTCATACTTATCTTAGACTAATCATAAATTATTTCCATTTTTCTAAACACAATTTAGCTAGAAAACAATTTTTCTGAAATTCATAGGGAACATGTAGAAAATTTCGACTGCTTCTAAAATTACTTAAACTTTATGGTGAATTTTTTTTTTTTGTTGATCTAGGGATAAGTTTTCATGATCTGAATTCCAATTTGATTAAATTATACAGACCAGCCTTGAGCCTAGCTTAAATCTTTTAAGACGGTGGTAGTTTTTGGGTCACAAAGATAATTAAATGCGGCATTAGAAATGCTATTTACTTGACATATCAATGAAATTTGGTGTAAATTTCATGGGTGGTCATTTAATTTTGTGTTATTATCCAAAAGTTTTTTTTTTTTTTGTGACGTAAAAGTCATTCAATTGTGTGTTCATTACTCAAAAGTCACTTTTTTTTTGTTACACAAAAATCGTTTTACTATGCTCTAGTTAGCACAATAATCACTTTGACCAGATTTGTAACTTTAACCTGAAAAGTCTATTATGTCCTTGACATTATAATCCTCCCATTTATGTAATACCTTTTATATTTATGCTATATAATTTTACCCATGCATTTTACTTAATAAAAATCACTTAATATTATTTTACTTATTATTTTTATAATATATTCATACATTTTTTTTAATATTAATTTTCAAGATATATAAGTAGCATTATTAAATTTTTCAGTAACATTACCATGAATAAATCTCAAGTTCATGTTCTTAATCATGTTTAATGAAATATATTTAATAAAAATTAAAAATCAAAGCTCATTGATATATCACCCAAGCCATACCCATTAATTTAATAAATAAAATACCCACATTTAGCAAAATGACACATCAATTGAATACTTTTAAATAAATAATATTAACAGATAAAGCTTTAAAAAACTTAATATTAAACACAAATATCTTTGAAATTATTTTAAATATTTCTATTGACTATAAAAAACTATCATTTGTTAAACAAATCTGTTTTTATTATTTTAAATAAATATTAAAAAATAAATATTTTTTTATCATTTTATATTTAAAATATGTTCATATTTGATTATGATTAAACAAATTGAGTGCCATGGAAAATTAAATGTATGAATATATTATAAAACAATAAACAAAATAATTTAAAGTTATTTTAATTATAAGTAAAACACCTAGGTAAAAATATATTATATAGTATATAATATAGAAGGTATTACATTTAGGATTTATTATGTTAAGGACATAACAGACTTTTCAAGTAAAAGTATTATAAAATCTGGCCAAGGTGACTTTTCTGAGAAATAGAACAAAGTAAAATATTTTTTGTGTAACAAAAGAAAGAAAAGTGACTTTTGGGTTATGAACACAAAGTTGAATAATTTTTATGTAACAAAAAGAAAAAAGTGACTTTTGTATAATGAACACAAAATTGAATGACTATGAAATTTTGCCCTGAAATATGAAGTTGTCCATAGAGGGAAAAAATGCAAAATTTTCTTATTTGGATCTTCACCTAACACGTTGTTTTTCTTTTATAGTCAATATTAGTGGAAAAATATAAACTTAATTTTTCTATAAATCTATACGGTTATAAATTATAATAGCAAATATTGCATAATGAGTCGCAGTTGTCAAAAATCTAAAAACCTATATTTACTATAGGAAAAAGACTTGATCATCATTACATTTAAAGAACAGGTAGAGGTCTTCTCAATATATTTTCGGAATCTAAAGAGAAATGGAAGAAGATAAAACAATACAAACTTATTTGCTTGAGTTTGGCTTCTGGAGAATTCGAGAAAATCCCTCATAATATTTTTTTCTCCAATTCTAAGTTTTGAAAAGAGTTTTTTCTTCAAGATAATTAAGCTCCTTTGTATTTTTCAAACGAGTAACATCCTTTAAAGTTCAGACAAGTATGCTTTAGACATCCAAGACTAAAGACCAAAAAATCCCATTAAATGCTATTATCCAAATTTTAAATTCTGAAAGATCTTTTAAGAAAATCGCATTTGATGCTTTTTTTCCCAAATTTTAAGTTCCGAAAGATTACCGCCCAGAGGTTTTTTTGTCAACAGGATATTATATTAAAATGCTAGCTAGATGTTTGTTTCAGGGAACTGTTATGGTACACTGTCTACATCCACAAATAAAAAAAAAATAGTCTATTGCTATATTAATAATTACAATTCTCTTTCTTTCTGTCAAAAATAGTTCCTAGGGCATCTGCCCATAGTATTTTATTAACAAACACCGGAAGAACTACCAAAAAATTAATTTTTGTTCCTGACTGCTTCCCTGCTTCCTTTGCGAGATTGTCCGCCATCCTATTTGCCTCTCTATAGACATGCCTTACTGGCGGATACCCCAGAGCTACTAGCAGTGACTTGCATTCATAGACCAGAGCGTCATAGATCAGATGACCTTTATTGATTCTGTGGATTACTTCTGCCGAGTCTAAGTTAACTTCTAAAGGGAAGAAATTATTTGATACTGCCATCTTTAGACAATGCATAAAAGCTATTAGCTCTGACTGGATTGTTTTAGTGCAAGTGATTTTCCCCATGAACCTCATTTCTCAGTCCCCGTTGTTGTTCCTAATAACTCCTCCCATACCTCCCATGTTTTCTTTTTGGTAGGTAGTACCATCTGTGTTTACCTTATATGAACCCTCGTTGGTGGATGCCATTTGACTCTTGGGCATCAACCTACTACATATATGAATTCAACTGCTTCAGCTATAATATTTTTGTAGAAAATAGTCTCTCTCTTATTATTAAAACAGTTGCTATTCCCGATGAGCCATATTTTCCAAAGGCATAATGGAAGCAGTTGCCTCAATTTAGAGGATTGTTGAAGTTTTGTTGATTTACCCTATTAAGGGTGCGGCCCCACTGATGTTGGCCAGTAACATATTTTGAATACTAAGATTATTATGACTTTATAGGGAAGGTTGTCCCAAAAGTGTTTGGCATCATCACAGGTAATGGGAATGTGCTCTATAGTTTCATCCTCCTTATTACAAAAAAAATACATAGGGCTTAAGTCAATGCCCCTAGAGTGGAGGTATTGGCTAGTAGGAAATCTACCATGGATCACAAGTCATAGAAAGAATTTGATTTTATTCAGGAGGTTTTGTGTCCATATCCAGGTGAATTATCCCCCTGAGTTGTGCACCTGTTGGTGTTTTTGGCCTTTAAGCAGATTTAATGGAGAAAAATCCATTTCAAGTCTGGTTCCACACCATGTTGTCGATTATGCCATTGTTGGAGTTGATGGTGTTTACTACATTGTCAAGTAAGCTAATGACATGTTACTGAGGTTCTATTGGTCATTTGAGAAGCATGAAGACACCCTTAGTTTATCTTCTCCCTTGTTCAAAATTCCACTGAAAAGGCTTCTAAGTAGTTTCACGTTTGGGATCCATCTATCATTATAGAGGTTGACTCTATCCCTCCTATGAACTATCTACCTAGTAGCTATTGAATAGTGTCCACCCGTTCCTTATACTCTGCCAAGTGCTAGGGGCTATGTTAATGTGGGGTGCCTACTGGTACAGTGCTTATGAAAAAGGACTCTGGCCCACAGAGTATTTGGGTTGTTATACATTCTCCATGCAAGACCTGCATGAGTAGCAGTGTTTCTTAGCTCAGTTCTATTCATGCCAAGGCCTCCTTCCCCTCTAGGTCTAGTAACAGTTTTCCACCGAACTAGGTGCATTTTTTCCCTAATGGCGGTGGTACCCCAGATGAAATTCATCTGAATCTTATCAATGTGGTTTCACACCTGGGTTGGTAGCTTAATATACTGCATGACATGACTGGGAATGCATCAGAGTGAGGCCTTAGTTAGAGTGGTTCTCCCAGCTATGTTTAGAAAGTGGGTTTTCCAGCCTGCTACCTTAATTTGTATAGTATCAATAATGTATTGAAAATCTTTATGGTAGGCCTCTTCTGGAAAATGGGAACGCCTAGGTACTTACCAAAGGATTTTCTAGCCCTGATAGCCATGCCACTGGCCAATCTATCTATTGTATCTTGATGGCAATTTGAAGAGAAGACAAATTTGGACTGAAGGGTGTTGACCCTCTGGCCTGATTTACAACTGAAATCATGCAATATTTCTATTATGGTGGCACAGTTCTTTGTATTTGCTCTTGCAAAGAGGGTCAGATCATCAGCAAAGAATATGTGAGAGATTTTGGGCCCTGTGTTAGTGATTTTAATTGAAAACCAGCTACCAATCTGCACTTGAGCCTCAATGCTCTTAGAGAGCCTTTCCATACACATGGTGAAGGATTAGGGAGACATAGGGTCTCTCTTCCTAATGCCCCTACTAGGATAGAAAAAATCAGTCTTTCCCCATTAACTAAGACAAAGATAGAGATGGTGGCTGTATACGAAAGAATCAACTTGGTAATATTATTAGGGAAACCAAAAGATAACAGTGTATCCCTAATGCAAGACCATTCTAATATGCCAAAAGCCTTTTAAGGATCAATTTTAAGGATTATGTTAGCATTTTTTCCCTTTATTTTCTAAAATGGCTGATATATTCCTGTACTACGATGGCATTTAGCTTGGCTTGGGCCAATAATAGATGGAAGGACATGTTTGATTCTATTGATAATGATTTTGGTAATCAACTTGCACGTTATACTGTAGAGGCTTATAGGTCTGAAGTTATTTAGGATTGTAGCATTTGCACATGTAGGGATCAGGCATAGGTAGGTTTTGTTGATAGCATGATTCATTTCATGATTGTGGAGTACTTGCTTACAAAAGTTAGTGACCTTATACTCTAGAACATTCCACTATTTTTGATAGAAATTAGGTGTAGCCCATCAGCGCTAGGAGCTTTTGTGGGTTTGAAAGAGAACATGGCGCTCTTGATTCCATAGCCCTCAAAGGATTTTTTTTGGTTAGTTTGTTCCCTTGAGGAAATGATGTGTGTGGTGTAGATTGTGCTCTGCCATCATGTGGGTGATGTTGGGTGCCCAGTGGTGTAGAATATGAAGTAGAACTGGTAGATGGCATCATTGATGCCCTATTGATCCTGAATCCAGTTCCCTCCCTCATCCTGTAGGGCCAAGATCCTGTTTCTCATTCTCTTATTGAGGGTGGAGGTATGATAGAATCTAGTATTAGCATCCCCTTCCATAAGCTAGTTGATCCTCGATTTGATTTTCTGGAATTCCTCCTCAATTCTCATGATGGATGAGTATTCTTCTACAAGCTTGACATCTAGGTTTTGAAGGAAAGAGCTAAATAGGTGAACTCTAGATTACTGAATGCCTCCTAGCCTAGCCAGAATGTGCTTCTTGTTGTGGAAAATGTTACCAAAAACTGCTCGTTCCAAATAGATACTTGCGATTGAAACTGGGGGGTTCCTACCTCTAAACTATAACGTCCTCATAAGCCTGATGAACAATATTGGTGAAAGAAGGGTGGCTATGCTACATGGGTTCAAACCTAAAAGGTTTAGCTAAGATACGACTGGGATTGTGCCACAATTTAACCAGCATAGGGCAGTGGTCAGAGTGGGTTCTATGGAGGTGGCTAATAATACTAGATGGGTATTTCTGGATCCAATTATCATTTGTAAAGCATCTATCTAGTCTCTCCTAGATTAGCTGAATTCTATTTCTATACCTTATATTAGTTCATGTATACTTACTTCCTTTAAGCCCCAGGTCAATTAATCTACAGTGATTGATACAATGCCAGAATAGATTGGCTCTCGGGGAAAAGATGCAATTGTCCCTTGCTTGTCTCTAGCCCCAAGGACTTCACTGAAGTCCCCTCCCACTAGCCAACTCCCTTTATAGTTCTCAAGTATTGCTCTAAGTTGCTTCCAAAAGTTCCTTCTATTGGCATATGTATTACTAGCATTAACAACAATAAAAATCCATAGGTTAGAATAGAGGTTTATCTTGACCATGACATTAATTCCCTAAGGAGTGGTAGAGACCTCATTAATCTTCAGGATGTCAACCTTCCACATGATAACAATGCCTTACCGACAGGTAAACTGCTGGGTTCTGAATTTGGCCAGAGAAACCCAACTCTTGAATAAAAAGCTTGTGTTCAGTTATCCTGGTTTCCAGGATAATAAGCATAGTCGGTTTGTGCAATTTTACCATCTCAGCACAGTGCCTCCTAAATTTCCTAATGTTTACCCCCACAATATTTCAGATGATGAAATTCATTAACAATTTGAGGGTGAGTGGATGACTTCCTTTTCAGGAATTTGGCCTTCCCTTTCACTGGTGGCCTCTCCTGCTTCTCTTTCACAGGGCTGGCCTAGTTGGTGGTCTGGTCCATTGCTGGGCTTAGCTTTACAGCTGAGTCTCCTAAGCCTTGTTCTAAGGCTAGCCTTAGACTTACCCCGCACATTACCATATTCCTTGGGCATAATGCGATAAGAATTTCTCCCCTGGCCCTCTGAACTCTATTAATTCATCATGTTGCAGGAGAATTATGGTGCCAATGGGGAGAAAGGTGGGCTGAGAATCACCTCCCGTGGAGAGACAAGTGGGAAGAAAGGGAAAGTGTGGTTTGTCTGATCCATCAATATGCTTAGTTGGCTGGTTGACATTTTTTGCTGGCTCAGTGCTACCTGGGCTTGCATCAGGGTTGCTAGTCATAGCTGGTGGCCAAAGTTCATCATTGTATGGTTCAGACATGCAGTGATTATGTTGTCCAGGTAGTGGGGATTCTGGATAATCACTGTGATGTGCATCGACCCGATTGTGAAGCTGAGTGGAAAGGTTATTCCTTGGAGAGCCATCTCCAGTCATGAGGTTGGGAAATGGTCCATGAAGAGAGGTGCAGAAGTGACAAAGGAAGGGCAATGGTTCCCCTTCTTGATCTTGTGTTTGGGCATTGACATTCAGCTTGTTGGGGTTGTTTTCCATTGTTAGTGGATGAGTTGACAGAGTGGTTTGCTTCTTTTGACAAGCCACATTTGGCTTTTAAGTCATCCCCTTCCTCAGTTGGTTTTCGTGCACGAAAATCTCTCATTATTTGATATTCAACAACGCCTGTCAAATCATCAGAGAGGAAATGATGTGAGTAAACTGGGGGTGTAGGAGTTTGAGTGAAGAGCATCTCAGTCAGGGGTGTTAGTTTCCTTTCCTCTTTGTTGAGTTTGGTAGTATCTTTGGTGGATTTGGGCTCAGGCGTGGTCCCCACCAATTGATTTTTATTAGGGTAGGTTGGTACCATTTTAGTAATGGAATCGGGTATGCTAGACTTGCCCGATATTGGTGCATTTATTTAATCTAGGAAGGCGTGCTTGGCAGGTATGTGTATGTAAAAAGGCGTGTGTGCTATGTATGGTCCTTATTATACCTGAGCTGGGGCATGTGCTCTGGCCTTATGTAGGCTTGTGGGGGACGTGGGCTGCTTTTTAGTGACCCATTTAGATGTTCCTTAGGGCCGCTTAAGCTTTGTTGACTAACCCTTTGCTGGCTGGTCTGAGGAAGCCTATTAGCATAGTATTGGGCCTGTTCAGTTGGGGTAGTCTGTTTCGCAACCCTCAGGCCCCATAGTTCCCAAGTACAACGAACTTACTTTAATCTGGCATGTACGTCCTGCTCTTTGTTCCACTGTTTGTTGCCTGTAGTTGCTTCTGCTTTTGGTTCTCCATTGCCTTCCCCTTTCACCTGGCCCTTCGTGAAAGCTCCCCAATTTTCTAGTCCCGTTCTTCCTGGTCACAGTGGCTCGCCATTGACTTTCCCTGTATCTCCAGAGTCCCTATTATTGATGATTGTAGTGGACACTTCTTGGTAAGGTGGCCAATTCACTCACTCCCCTTGCACATTATACCCTCTTCCTCATACTCAATTGGTTGTTTATGTCTCTAATTACCACGGTTGTTTGGAGGGGTACCTCGAAAGGTACTTGGATACAGATCTCGTACATATCTGCCTCTTAGAGTGGCAAAGGTGCATGTATCTATCTTCAGAAGTTTGCCTATTTTCTTCCCCACTTTTTCTGGGATTTCCTTGTCGTAGAATTCGGTAGGTAATTGTGGTAGTCGTATCCATATGGCTATGGCTTGAATTTTTGTGTTTGCCGGCACAAAGTTTGGTTCCTAGTTTTTGGCGGAAAGGAAATGGCCCATGATGAATCATGGTCCTCCATGTAGTGCATTTGTCATATTTTTCTTTTTCTCAAATTTGACGATGAAGAAGTCCTATCCCAAATATATGAGAATTAGCTGTTCAGATGGGATCCATAATTGTTATAATTTGATTTTATGGACATGGTGTGAGATTTTTTGTCTAAAGACCTTAATAATAACTGAGAACCTCCACGGATGGTAGCTTCGCAGTTTTTGTTCCTGATAAGAAAAATTGGCTCAGAGTTACCCTCTATCAGTGGAATTCAAGCTCTGTTTCTGCTTGGTGGCATTGAGGGTGATACACGCTTGACTTTGTCAAGTGTTTCTCTGACAGAATCTCTTTGAAATTTTTTTTTTGTGCTGTTTCAACTTCCATTAGTGATGCGCTAATGTTTGGTGGGTCAGGGGGTTTCAGTAGCGGCGGTGGGGATGGCGGCCATGTTGGTTGGGGGGGGGAGGGGTAATTACAGAGAGAGGTTAGAGTTTCTATCTCCTTTACTAGTAGGTTACCACCAAGAGTTATGGTGAGATAAATATTATTCCTCTACAGTAAATTTATATGCACTTGGTGTTTACACCAAACCAATTAATATATGTATGTACAAATATTTAATGCGAGTAAATATTTACCAATAATGTACTACCTTGAACTAGAGGTTTCGGGTTCAAACTCTAAAAAAGAAATTTTTTTGATAGTAAATGTTTTAACTTTAAGGGGTCATTTGGTTGGAAAACAATTTATCCCATGATTAATTATCCCTGAATTGTTATCCAAACCTCTTATAGGGATAAAATAATATTACAATTCCGGGATAACTAATCATGAAGTTAGTTATACCACGATTTTATCCCAACCAAATGTAGGATAAACTCATCTCATTTTAATTACGAAATTAATTATCTCTTGTTCTTCGTACCAAATGTAGGATATTCTTATGTTATTACTTAACATCAATACTTCCTTAGTTTGATATCAGTACTCCATTCATTTTCTCTATTGTTATCAGACCATCAGATTTAGTTCTCTAAATTTATTGTATTGTTATTACTTGCTATCGGTACTTCTTTCATATTCTTTATTGCTATATTCGATTTAGTTTTTTAAATATATTTTCTTGTTATGACTTGCTATCAGTGCTTCTTCCATCTTTTTTAGTCGAGGATCTATCAGAAATAATTTCTCTGCTTCCTCGGTTAAATATAAGGCTGCATATATTCTATCCTTTTCAGACCCCACCCGTAGGATAAGTTGTTGTCGTCTTTGTACCAAGCTTTATGCTATACAAAATCTTATTAGTTTGATCCCATTTTTCAAATTTAAAGTTCGAAAAGATCCTTTCCTCAAGATAAGTAAACTTCCCTGAAGTCCACGCACCATAGTTTTAAACACATTTTGTACTATCCCGAAACCTTTGGGCGCAAGCAAGAATCAGAATAAACAATGGGAACAACTTGGAAAACAAAAAGTGACAAATGAGTGTCATATTCCCTGTCTCTAAAACCATCAAAATTATCAAAACCAAACACAAAGTCTTGTCCAAAAACCACTCACCTTACCCAACAAAAACCACTTTAAAAATAGCACTCCTCACACATTGTATCTCCCTGGCAACCTTATCCATTTTCCTGTGTACCTAAAATCCACCGTTTGGTCTTCCCTATATATAGTCCAAAACTAACATTTCTTTACACATCAAATTATAAGCTCTCAAAAGAATCAACCCAACTTCCCAAATTTCAATTTGAGTTACAATTAATTACTATGGCTGATATTGCTATGTTAGTTGCTGAAGAGTATGAGAGAAGGGTCAAGAATTCAAGAAAATTTGGTGCTGAAGAAGAAATACAATTCTTCTCTTATTTCTCATCAGTTTTGGGCCAGAAGTTTAATGGGTATTCTTCTAAAATCAAGATGACGATTGGAGAAACCAAGATTAATGAGCTGTTGACGATCAAAAAAGAAGTTTTTGGGACTGAGAGTGAGGTTGGACTTGCAGCTATTAATGGTGTCTTTTCTGCTTGAAGTGAAGAAAAATGGCAGCTTTGAATCTTGTTTTTAGCTTAATTTACATAATTTTGAAAAGAAAAAAAGGTTGTATATGTCATGTTAAGTTTATTCCTTTCTTTTTTTTTTTTTTTTGGGGGGG
>MCJB01004413.1:85558-128971 GCA_002018475.1 Nicotiana obtusifolia
GTCCTTACTGGAATTTGTAAATACTAAAAATTGCAATTTGTCTTTGACAGAATGGTAAAAGAGTCAGAATGTAACTTGTGTCTGATTGGTTTCTTATTTCTAAAAATGGAAGCTATTTCAGCTGTGAATCTCCATGCTTGTGCTTGATTTAAAATATGGAAATCATAATCTTGAAAAATGTTTCCTTTTCTGTCTTTGGAGTATAGTCTTGATAATCTTGTTAATTTACCATTAGAAAGATATGGTTTTACTTAGCGCATTATTTTCTCAGTTTCGATTAAATATTCATATGAGATGGAGTAGTATTGAGTTCATCGTCTCGCACTTTTGTATCGTAAGCTTTTCATTGAAAAATATAACAAGCACATCTAGGTTTTTCATTTCAAGTACAACGTTGGAAGAAAGTTATTCTTTCTTAATATCGGAAAAAATTAAATATTATAAACTAAAAAAAAAAGGCTAAAATAGACTAGTAGTAATAGTTGTGGAAATATTATTGCATATTTCAGTTCATACGTTTTTTAAGCTTTATTTTTTTTGATTTCGTATCCGGTCAAACATTTTACAAATAATTAAAATATTTTTCTTGAATTTCATATCTAGTGAAAATCCTCACATTAAGTGAAACAGAGGAGTATATTTTAGGAGTAGTTGTAACAGAGGAGTTTATTTTAGGAGTAGTTGTTTATGTCAATGAAATATGCGTTGAAATAATTCGACAATGGTGGACAAAACAGATATACCAAAGCTCAACAACAATGAGTCAATGAACAAAAACAAGAAGACCTTAGCCTTCAACAGTAGCGGAAGAAAACGATGAAAACGATAATAAAAAGAGATTTTCTTTTTGGGTTAGGTTGTACTTTTACTAATTTCATTGACTCAATGGCATCTGATTCCCAATTCGAAGGGATTACTTCAAGAGGAAAACTTTTACTTGACGACTGAGGAAGGACAGACAAAATACAAATAATAGTTAAGCCCCATCGTCATTTAAAAACTTTTCTATTGACTAGTAATAACAAGAATACATATAAAATACTAGTTAAAGTCAAGTAATTAACAAACCTTTTGGCCGAACAAATACATAGAATATATAAATCTTTGATCAAACAATCAAATAATTAAATACATAATTAAATAAATTAATATGTTAAAATGTAAGTCGTTACTTCAAGGTTAACCCTAGAACTAAAAAAAATTAACCAATCATAATCGTGAAAACAATCATAACTAGTAAAAATAAAAGATAAAAGGAAGAAAAACTCTGTTGAATCAGAGAGGCTGCTCCTTCACTTCAACCAAAGATAGCTAATTTTGGAGCCTTTCAACCAAACTTTTCCTCTATACATATTTTAATGTATTCCCTTTTGTTCAAACATTTAGCAGGTTTTTTTATTAATTTCAATCCACACATGTCCTACTTCATCAAATAAAAAGTAATTAACGTACTCTTTATAAATGAACAATGTTGGGCATATTTAATACCCTTCATTCAATTTATATGACGGTGTGAAGATTTCGACATCAAACAAATTGTTCTTTGTTTAATTATATAGATTTTATTTCGAAAAACTTAATTATTTTATGTTCAAATACACTGTTAAAATCAGCAAAAATATCACATAAATTAAAACGGAGAAAGTATAAAATACAACTTAAAAAAGGGAAAAAAACCAAATAAAGTAATATCAAAGTATACATAAATATGGCTAAGATCACTCTCCTTCTACTTATGTAAAATATTTGTCATATCTCAACTATGTATACCTTTTCTCAGAATTGTGAGTTAGAAATAAATTACTTAATTTCCTGATGGAGCAATCTGTAAATGACAAACAAATTAACTATTGTGTTTGGGCATAACCTGTAAGTAGCTGTTGAAAAGACATGTTTGTTTATCCGTAAAATGGTATAATTGAGTTTATATGTGATTTTCTAGATAAGTGAATTAATTTGATCATGAAATAATAAAATAATTGAAGAATTATGCAATACTTAGCCTTGAGATGGAGACGAAATAACAGAAACAACAGTTTTGGGAACATGATTTTCGGGCACAACAACAATGAAATCGAAAAGCAAGAATATAAGATTGTATTAAACTTAAATAGAATGTAGCATAAGTTTGTCAGAAAATTCGTGTCCCTTCCAATGATAACTGAGCTCACTATTTATAGCTACGTATAAGGAAGGAGGTCCTAGGATCGTGCCCCTTTTTAATGTCAATTATGAGGGTCATTGATGAAGATGTAACGGTGAACATAAATACCAAATTCCTTATAAGGGTTAATCGTTCTTAATGCCACAGAATATTCTCTATTAAATGCTACCGGACGAAGAGTATTTATCACATCTTTATGAGCGTTATTCTTTCTGGTGACAAACGGAACAGCTGCCTTCGGTCTTAGCATACCCCCTTATTGGGTTCCACGTGTCCCTCTTTTGGATGGCCACGTATCAAAATATATTTTACCCTATACAGATAGTCCCCCTGCTTTTCGGTGACACAAACTTTGTGTTACCGTGAAGTTGATAGAAATACTCTTTTGGCGAGAATTACTATAACTCCCTTTGAAGGCTTCTGACGGTTGCTTAGACGCACGTCTCTCCGCATTTAATGTCCCGAATACGCGTCATCCCAAGATTCAGCACAACTTTTGCCGTTATCGAGGTAATTATGACCATGAATTTAGCCGCCAAAACTTTTACTTATAAAAATCAACCTTCTCTCCTATACTTCCATAACTTTACAAGCTTCCCTTATTCGACTTGCATCCTGCTCTTCATCTAATTCTCTTCAAGCAAAATCCTTTTCCTTCTTCCATATAATGGCTTCTTACTCAAAGCGTATCCGTTTTCAAAGAACAAGAACAAAATCGAGAATTCTACTCCTCCAACAGTGGGCTCCATCATCCCTAGAAGTCTTGTTACCACAAAAGACTTCGAAGAGAAATTTCCTACTACTAACTCTCGTACATGGGCCGTCAGTAGGTATCCGTCTTCCATCCGTCCTTCTAGCATTCCTGTTGTGAAGGAAGACTGTCGCTGTCACGATTTGGATATTGTTGCTCCTGGTCTATCAGAGTGAGTTACCCTACCCAAGGAGGGTTTTACATATTTTTATAAGTACCCCTTTACTTTGGGTGCGTTCTCTTTGCGGAGTTTAGCCTCTGCTACCAAGTGTGTTTGGCCCAAGTAAATTCTTCTGTGTGGAGGATGGTTGCTTGCCTTCGGCGCTTGTGCCAGGAGACGGGAGAAGAGCTAACCTTAGCTCATATGATGAATCTCTATTCTCCCAAGATCTTTTCGGGGGAATAATAAACCTCTGCAAGCGTGGCCACCATGCTCTGTTATCTAGCATGGATGACGACAACGATCGTAGATGGATGGAACGGTTCGTTACAGTTGGCACTAATGATATCATTCCGGCAACGACTTCATCCTTTCCGGCCGCTTGGAACCGGACTCATAAGCTCTTTGTTTAATATTTCTTTTATTAAATATTCTTCTAAAAAAGTATTGATCCTCCATCTTTCATTTGTTTCAGCAACCCGATGGATCCCACAGATGGTTGAAGGTTTGGACTGGTGGGTCCAGAAGATCTTGGATGTTACGACGCTTGAAACTCGCTTGTGGAAAGAACTGGCCCCTAAATACAGGTGGAAGGCCAAAAACCATGGTAATCAAACTCATTATGTTTTAATTTTTCATGTGAAGAACTTGATTGATCCCTTCTACCTTGTCTATGAAATCAGGTCTACCTATAGGCTCTATTGCTGTCCCCGAGGAGGACATCTTGCCTAACCTTGCTGATGCGTGAGGCTGCTTCAAGTTACTTAAACAGGTATCTCCGGGCTTGCTTCGGGTACAAGTTCATTACGGAGTCCCCGGCCGGAGGATAAACAATCAAAAATAAGACGCTCTTCCGCGGCTGGGGAAAAGAATAAGAGGGCAAAGACCGCTGCCCCCGAGTCATCTCTGGTAGTGATGATGATTGGCCATCCTTCCGTGCCGATCGTAGACACCGTGATGATCGACGATGATAAAGAAACTAGTGATGAGGGAGATTCTCTACATAGAAGACGACGATCCTCATCATCTCAACAGGATGCTCGATCTGTTGAGATAGTTACACCAACCGAGGACGATGTTTCGACATTTTGTGGAGAGTTCGATTTGGTAGATAATGCCAACTCTCGTCTTCGGGCCCCAATTGCTGTGCCCGGTGCTGCGGGCCTAAGTACCGGGTCCTGCTGTCTTTGATTGGCGAGCATCCAACAACCGGTATTGCATTTGATACAGCTGCTTCTCACTCTTCAACCCCATCATCTCTATCTCCACATACGCCAACACCAACAACTGCTACATCATTTTCATCTACATCTATTCTTCCACCAGCAGCTGCCACATCACCTCCATTGGCCACACATGACCCTGAAGGAAGTATTCATCTTCCCCAGTCCCCAGTTCATGGGAATTTGGGACAAAATTACGCTGACCCCTCTGGAGATCCACAAGGGAGGAGGAATGTTACTCTTTTGGTCTTCACTAGATGCAACTTGCTATCCCGGTCGGTGGAGCTTGCTAATTACCTGAAGCCTATGGCTTCAGAGAAGGATTAAGAAAAGGTTCAGGCTCTCTCGGGAGAGTGCTTGTTGATCAACGCCATGCACAATGCCACAGCGTTATATTCTTTATTTCTTTTGTTATTTCTACTATTTTTGCATAAATACATCCTGAGTTTGTTTTTGTCACTTTGTAGGCCAACTTTCTTGCTTCCGAGGGCCTTCAAAGGTTGATTAGGGAAAATGAGGAACTTACCTCTGAGGGGGATCAACTTTTGGTTGAACGGCACCAAACCGTTATTCGCCTCTCAGAACTGGAAACTAAGGCTACCGATGGTGTTGTGTTGGAAGCTCGTTTGCAGCAAAGTGAGCGTGAAATGAAGACCCTTAGCCAAGAGATTGCCCCGTTGATGGTCCAATTTGAAGAGTCCAGGGCCAAGTGGGCTGAAGTCCATAATGCCATACTTGCTGCATCCGATCGTGAGGCTGCCTCTACTGAAAAATTGAACAACTTAGAGGCGGCCTTGAATTGGTATAATTGATTTTGATGCCGAAATTGCTAAAGCCTGTGACCTTGAGTTAGCTGCTAAAAGTGGTTTCCCAGTGAGGTCTAATGCTCCTGGTCCTTCCAGTTCCGGTTCCAAGTTTTCAAGAACTGAAGAAGAATCGGAGGATGATAATGCTGAAGGCCAGACTGGTGAAGGTCAAAATGTTGAGCCATTGGTGGATCCATCTACTGCTCTCGGGGACGCGGACACTTCTCTTCCTCCGGATTTCGGAGATACTGCAGTTTAGCTTTTCTTTTCTTTTTCTAATTCTTGTATCTATGCCATTTTGGCATGTTATTGTAAATAGAAACATCTTTTTGCTAAGGTATATGTTTGAGTCTTACTTTCGTTTGAATATTCATGCAAGTCCTTAACCTTTGCATTTTCTTCCTTTTGCTAGAATTTTGCGCAAGTTTTTCTATTTGCGTCTTATTATGTAAAGCATTAGGTGTATTTTCCCCGAAAGCATTTTGGCTCTGTGTATCAACCCTTTTTCTTGAGGGCTTTTGTAAGTCTTTGCGCAAGTTTACTTTTTGCGTCCTTTCGTCTATGGCTTCGGGTGTATTTTTCCCCGAAGATATTTTGATTCCGGACATAAATTCTTTCGAAACCAACCCGTTAACGTGAGGATTTTTATAAGAGAGGGCCCTCTTATGTTTACGGTGCTCTTGAAGAGGACATATCCTGTTTATTACGGCACTAGCATTTGAAGTACTTGTTTAACTTTAAAATGACAAAGTTGATAAAAACAAAATGATTTCATTTCACTTTATTCCTTATATTTTCAAAAAGTACATAAGCATTTGGAATGCTAAAAAGAAATTTCCATTACTTGTGACTAATTTGTACAACTTATTTCTATGGGGCTGTCCGCGCAGTCTCCAGTCCCAATGATACAATTTTGTTTTCGGTTTTTCGTTCCCGGTTGATGTGGCAGTCATTATATCTTCATATCCTTCCCCCCAGTGTTCGAACGCGAATTAGAACACTGGAAGTCTTGTATATTCGAAGATTCCACCAATGAATTGCTAGATAATTCTTAACTCGGCATACTTTACTTCCCCTCAAGAATTTATGCTATCGAGCGAAGGACTATCTAACAACCCTCTAGTGGTTTGCGCTCGTGAACGGTCGGGTAACCTTTGCTCAATAGCAAACTTAACTTCCCGGTGGGAATTTGATGTAGAGAAAAAGATTATCTAACCGTCCCCGAGTGGATCTTTTCTTGTGTGCCTTGCTATTAAAGATCTTATTGCTGTTGTCTTCGTAGTATGGTTTCTGTTGCTCCCTCATTAAAAAACTTGCCAGAAAAATCCAATTGGGACAAAAACTAAACGAAGGGAAAAAGAGTGCAGCACATACTTTTCGCTCGGATAATGTTCATCAGCAATAATATCTTTTGAGGTGTGCCACGTTCCAATTGCTGGGAAACTTTTCTCTATTTTGGTTCTCCAATTCATATGAAACTTTTCCGGTGACAGCTGAAATCCGGTAAGGGCCTTCCCACATTGGGCTTAACTTCCATGCGTTAAACTCCTGGGTGTTTTGAGTTACTTTCCTTAGGACCAAGTCTCCGACTTTGAAATAACGGAGATTGTCTCTTTGATTATAATACCGCTCCATTCTCTTCTTTTGGGCTGCTATTCTTATATGCGCCAAGTCCCTACGCTCATCGAGTAGCTCCAAGTTGACTAACATTGCTTCGTTGTTTGATTCTTCATCTGCTTTGAAATATCTCAAGGTAGGTTCCCCTACTTCTATCAGGATTAAAGCTTCTGCACCGTACACAAGGGAAAAAGGAGTTTCTCCTATGCTCAATTTGGCCGTTGTTCGGTAAGCCCATAGAACTCCGGGTAATTCCTCGGACCGATTGCCTTTTGCCGCTTCTAATCTTTTCTTGAGGTTTGAATAATCACTTTGTTCGTTGACTCCGCTTGACCATTTGCGCTCGGATGATAGAGTGAAGATGTGATCCTCTTTATTTTTAATCTTCGAGGAACTTTGTAATTTTTGCATTGATAAATTATGGCCCATTATCGCATGCTATCTCTTTTGGTATTCCGAACCTGTAAATTATATTTTCCCACAAGAAATCTACCACATCTCACTCGCCGATCTTTTGATAAGGACCTGCTTCCACCCACCTAGAAATATGGTCAGTCAAAATTAAAAGAAATCTTACCTTTTCAGAAGCTGGCGGTAGTGGTCCGACAATGTACATCCCCCATTTCATGAACGGCCACGGGGACAGAACTGAATGTAAGGGTTCTGCCGGTTGATGCACCAGTGGTGTGTAGCGTTTGCACTTATCACATTTTCGTACGAAGTCTTTGGCATCTTGTTCCATGCGGGGCCAATAATATCCTACCCTTACCAGCTTCAGCACTAAGGAATCTGCGCCCGAATGGTTGCCGCATATCCCTTCGTGAACCTCTCTCATGACATAGTTAGCTTCGGATGCCCCTAAGTATTGGGCCAGCGGGTCTTGAAAAGATTTTCTATACAATTGGCCTCTCTTAAAGCTATATCGCACTGCTTTAGCTCGCAGTGCATGAGATGCTTTAGGGTCTTTGGGTAGCTTTCCATGCTCGAGATAATCAATGATTTCATTTCTCCAGTCCCAGACAAAATTAGTCGCATTTACCTCATAGCAACCATCTGTATCTAGGACTGAGTTCATCAGTTGTACTACCATCCCGGATTCCGACCCCTTTAATTTCGTCGATGATCTAAGGTTAGCCAATGCGTCTTCTTCCGCGGTATCTTCCCTCGGGATATGAGTAATCGACCACTCCCAAAATTACGCCAACAGAGCCTGTACCTTTACCACGTATTGTTGCATGCACTCCTCTTTGGTTTCGAAGATTCCGTAGACCTGATTTACCACTAGCTGTGAGTCGCACTTGATTTTGATGACCTCGGAGTCAAGTCCCCAGGCCAATTTGAGCCATGTAATCAGAGTTTCATACTCTGCTTCATTGTTAGTTAAAGGGACTATTCTAATGGCTTGCCTTAGGGTTTTCCCGAAGGCGTGATCAAGACTATACCAAGCCTAGACCCTTTTATGTTGGAAGCTCCGTCCATAAATAAGGTCCAAAACTTTGATGTTGATTCTGATACCATTACTGCCTCCTTGGTTGCCAGAGACAGTAATCCTGGACTGAAATTGGCCACGAAGTCTGCCAATACTTTTGACTTAATTGCAGTCCTTGGTTTATATTCTATGTCGAACTCACTCATTTTGACAGTCTATTTGGACAATCTACCCAAGAGATCGAGTTTATGGAGGATGTTCCGCAAAGGGAAAGTGGTCACCACGGCTATCGGGTGGTGTTGGAAGTAGAGCCTCAGCTTCCGAGCGACGACTACGAGAGCTAAGGCTAGTTTCTCCAAATGCGGGTAGCGAGTTTCTGCTATTATTAAAATTTTACTAACATAATGGGAGATTACGTACCTTCGTCCTCACGGACTAAAACTGCACTAGCCGCAACTTCTGAGACCGTGAGGTAGACTAACAACGTTTTAACTTCTTTTGGTCTTGAAAGCAATGGAGGGCTTGACAGGTATTTTTTTCAAATCCCTCAAAGCTTGTTGGCTCTCTAGGTTCCATTCGAAATTATTTTTCTTTTTGAGCATTGCGAAGAAACGAGGACATTTTTCTGATGATCGAGAAATAAACCCGCTCAAAGCTGCCAATTTCCCCGTGAGCCTTTGGACTTCCTTCACGTTTGGCAGTTGGTCCGGGATGTCTTCTATGGCCTTGATCTTATCGAGGTTTACCTTAATTACCCTTTGCGATACCAGAAATCCCAGAAACTTACCAGACCTGACCCCGAACGCGCATTTCTGGGGGTTAAGTCTGATATTATGCTTCCTTAGGATGTCAAAAGTTTCTTGCAGATGTTTAAGGTGATCACTTGTATTCAAAGACTTAACGAGCATATTGTCTATATAAACTTCCATAAATTTTCCTATTTGATTTTCAAACATCCTGTTCACGAGCCGTTGATAAGTGGCTCCGGCGCTTTTCAACCCGAAGGGCATCACATGTAGCCATATGTACCAAAATTCGTTATAAACGAAGTATTTTCCTAATCCTGTGGGTTTATCTTAATTTGTTTGTACCTGGAATAAGCATTGAGGAAACTCATTAACTAGTTCCCCACCGTGGCATCAATCAGTTGATCGATGTTTGGCAGTGGGAACGAGTCCTTGGGGCACGTCTTATTAAGATCTTTAATCTACACACATGCAAAATTTATTGTTCTTCTTAGGAACTACTACTAAATTGGCTAACTAGTATGGATATTTTACCTCTCGGATTGAACCAATATTAAGTAAAAGGGTTACCTCTTCTTTGACAAATTTATTCCTGGATTCAGCAATAGGGCGTTTCTTTTGTCTTACCGAAGGTATGGTGGGATCCAAACTTAACTTGTGTACGGCTACCTCTGTCAGGGTACCTGTCATATCCTCATGCGACCATGCAAAACAATCAGCATAGATTTAAGGAATTTAATAAAGCCAAATCTGAGCTCCGGGTGCAGTTTTGTCCCTAAGTAGAACTTCCTTTCTAGGAATTCTTCAAACAATGCAACTTGCTCAAGCTCTTCCGCTGAGGATTTCGTTGCATCTGTTTCTTCTGGAACCTGGAAAATCTCAGCACCTAATAATATTCCGATGCCTCTACCCCCGGGGCTAACTTCATCTAATTTGGGAGCAGGTGCCGGTTCCTGTAATTGTTATGCCGCGCGTTCCTTTCATTTGCTACTGGAGACTGAAATTGCATTCATCTCCCTTACCGCCGTTTGATCACCCCTTATCTGCTTAATTCCTTCGGGTGTTGGAAACTTCAGCAATTGATGATATGTTGATGGTACAACTTTCATCTCGTGCAACCATGGCCTTCCTAGAATGATGTTATATCCTATATCACCATCTACCACTCGAAGAGAGTTGTTTTCATTACTCCTTCGGTGTTTGTGAGTAATAAAATTTCTTCTCGGGTTGTCATGCTCGTGAGGTTGAATCAAACGAGGAGCTTTGTGGCCTGAATAATGCTTCCGGTGAGTTTAGCTTGCTCCAAAACTCTCTATTGTATGATATTAGCGGAACTTCCTGAATCCACTAAAACATATTTAATCTTAAAATCTAGCACATTTAAAGATATTACCAGTGTGTTGTTGTGTGGTAGTAGCAATCCGTCTGCGTCCTCCTCCGTAAAAGTGATATCGTCTTCCCGGAGCCTTTGCTATGGGTTATTGATACTTTCGTCTTCTTTGCTGCCGAAAAGGTGACCCCGTTGATCTTGTTCCCTCCTAAGATCATGTTGATCGTTTGTCTTAGGGGATCTTCTCCTTCTTTCGAGGGTTCCACATTGTCCCGGTTACGGCCATAATTGTTCTTAGCTTGGTCACTCAAGAATTCTCTGAGGGTGACCATTCTTCAATAACATTGCCACTTCTTCCCTGAGGTATCGGTAGTCCCTTGTCCGGTGACCATTATAAGTTGGGATCCCTCTAAGCTAGGATTAGATCTCATTAGTTTCAGGAACCGTGCTTCTTTGATGTTTCTCATGGCTGATACCAACTCCACTATACTGACGTTGAAGTTGTATTCCGACAACTTAGGGTAAGAAGGATCCGGTGCCCTATCCTGCAGTGATCTATTGTTCCGACCGCGATCCGTCCTTCTGTCAACGGCGAACCTGTCCGCTATCCAGAAGCTTCTGTCGCGGCCTTCAGTCCATTCATAGGGCAAAAATCGCCCCCTCGAAGTCCGTTTGTCCATGTCATAATCGTCTTTTGATTTTTCTCTGTTCTTCTCCCATCCTTTGGTCGACGATGTAAAACCAACCTGATCATCTTAGATCCTTATCTTTGGCTCCTATCAGTTATGGACATCGTCCCAAGTCATTTCTTGAAACTCAAGCAGGCTTTCCTTCTGTTTTCGGGAAGCGTCTAAACTTCTCGGATTCAATCCCTTGGTGAATGCTTCAGCCGTCCATTCATCCGGGACAGCTGGGAGCAATATTCTCTCCTTTTAGAATCGGGTAACGAATTCTCGTATTAACTCGGACTCTCCTTATGTCAGGCCTGTACTTTTCTGGCCACGGCATGAGCCTTGATGAAAGAGTCCTCGTGCATCTCAAACGAGTCTATGGAATGCTCGAGTAACAGTGAATACCACGTCAAGGCTCCCCTCGTGAGAGTTTCTCCAAATTTCTTCAGCAAAACAGATTCAATTTCATGAGGAGCTAAATCATTTCCCTTCACCGCCGTTGTGTAGGTGGTAATGTGTTCCTGAAGGTCTGAAGTTCTGTCATACTTTGGCACATCGGACATTTTGAACCGCTTTGGAATTAATTCTGGTACCGCACTTGGCTTGTATGGCAATTGAGTATACTTCTTTGAGTCCGGGCCTTTCAACACTGTTGGCGCGCCCAGGATTTGGTCCATGCAGGCGTTCTCTTCCCTCATAAATCGTAAAAGTTCATTCTTGCAAAGAGTTTTCTCGTTATTTAGGCCGGATTCGCTCCCCCCAGCCCCATTGGAGCCAACTTTGCCTCTAGGAGTGTTGTTGTCGACCCTCTGCATTGTTTGATTCGAGGGAGCATCGGTAGAAATCAGATCTCGTCTATTTGCATTATTCGAAGCCCCCGAGAAAGCATGCATCAACTCTGTTATAACCTTATCCTATCGCGTGAGGTGGTCTACAATGAGCGCCTGTTGCTCTTGCAAGACCCTTACAGCGTCAACGACATGTTCCTCCTCAGCATCATCGAGCGTTGTTCCCTGAACATGTCAAGGATATGGCCTGTCATGCACCGTGTGGCGCCATTCCCTTCATTGTGGGTGTCAATGATTGAGTCCTCGAAATGAGGCTGATCCCCTCGAATCTCGGGATTGTACGTGTTGTTAACAGCGTTATCTACCATTTCTTATGATTTTTTCTAAGACAAAATAATCAAAACACGTTAGTAAAAAAGGCAAGTATCAATTTAATCGCAAGGCTGTCTAGGCCCCATGGTGGATGCCAAACAGTTTACCCGTAAAACGGTACATTTAAACTTATATATGGGTTCTAGACAAGTGAATTAATTTGACCTGAAATAATAAAATAATTGAAGAATTATGCAATACCTAGCCTTGAGATGGAGACGAAATAACAGAAACAGTAGTTTCGGGAACATGATTTCTGGGCACAACAGCAATGAAATCGAAAAGCAAGAAGATAAGATTGTATTAAACTTTGAATAGAATGTAGCATAAGTTGTCGGAAAATTCGTGTTCTTTCCAATGATAACTGAGCTTACTATTTATGGCTACGTCTAGGGAAGGAGGTCCTAGGATCGTGCCCCTCTTTAATGTCAATTATGAGGGTCATTGCTGAAGATATAACGGTGAACATAAATGCCAAATTCCTTGTAACGGGTAATGGTTCTTAATGCCACGGAATATTCTCTATTAAATGCTACCGAGCGAAGAGTGTTTATCACATTTTCATGAGCGTTATTCTTTCCGGTGACAAACGGAACAGCTGCCTTCGGTCTTAGCCATACCCCCATCTTGGATTCCACCTGTCCCTCTTTTGGATGGCCACGTGTCAAAGCATATTTTGCTCTATACAGTGTTGAAGAAGATGAAAAAAGACTACTTGCTAAAAATTCTTTCATGGAATATCAAGTCATTTGGGAAGTGCAAGGAATGCAGGGAGCAATCCTTATGCCTAATAGCCTGTTTGGCCTAACTTTTTCAAACCTAGAAGTATTTTTTTTAATTAAATTTTTTTTTTTAAAAGTTGAAGTGTTTGGCCAAGCTTTTGGAAGAAAAAAAAATGCTTTTGAGTCGAAGCAGAAGCAGTTTTATAGAAACAGGAAAAGTAGCTTCTCCCCAAAAGTACTTTTTTGAAAAGCACTTTTGAGAAAAATACACTTAGAAGCACTTTTTAAAAGCTTGGCTAAACACTAATTGCTGCTTAGAAGTAGTTTTTAAATTAATTAGCCAAACACAAACAACTCTTACCATACTTTTGTAAAACAACATTTTTCAAAATAAGTTGATTTTATAAGCTTGACCAAATAGGCTATAAGTGCTGGTCTGTTCTTTAAGTGTTGACTTTTCTTCAGTTTCTTGTGGTTGTTTAGTTGTAAATTATGAGACTACTGATAAACTTTATCTCACGACTATTTCAATTTACGTTATAGTCAAATCCAGTTCTTTGTTAAAGTAACTTGTCTGCTGAGAAAATCAGTTTGATGATATGCCACTGTGTTAAGATGCCACTGACGCATATTTCTGAAAAGAACACTATAAAACTTTGTTATGGCTTCCAACGTCACTACAGTGTGGGGCGAATTAGGGTAAGATGTAAATGAGGAGTAATCTGCTAAATTAGATGCTCAATTAAAGTACATGGCAATAATCTCTTTCAATTAAGTAGATTAAGTGGCGGAAGTAAATCATCTTTTTGTCTCAATAGCATGAAATATGTTACTTTTTGGAATGAAATGGCTGATATATTACTTATATAAGATTTATGAACGATATGTTTTTAATTGCCATGCATATTCATGAGTTAATATCAGAAACATTTAAACAATTGATCATGATTGCCATTATATATTTGCAATATTAATCCACCACTCATTTGCGGGAGGACCAAGTGCATAATATGAGATGTAGAAATTACACATCTTATATAATAAGTACTAAAAAGATGCATTGAATATGAGAATATCCTTTTAATTTGGGGTCATAAAGATCGAATGGAAGTGTACAATACTATCCCTGGTCTTAGAGATTCAACAACGAAGATCAAGAAAAAATGAGATGTTATAGAATATCCAAGAAACAACACGCTTGATGTCCTGTCTCTAATTGTTATTTGATCATCTCAAATTGTTTCCTTTGAGTTGTCGTTTGAAATTTTAAAAATGCTTAAGCTTCTTGCATCTATGTGACTGCGTTTTCTTAGCAAATGTTGTACCCATTTAAGCCGTCAAATTGGAATCTGGCAAAAGTCTTTTCAGGTTATGCCTACTTCGCCTTATTGTCTTTTGATTATGTGAAACAATATAACTGGATAGGTACTAAATCAACAGATGCTTTAATATCCTATATTTTCTTATTCTTCTTCACTTGACACCTGTTGATGGATTTAATTCAGAATATACTTTTAGCTTGTTATTTGATTAATTATTTTTCTGGAAGTATATGAATTGTTGATTGTCGTATATGTGCTTCCAAGGATTGACTCGTCGTCCATTCTTATAACATTGTAGTAGCTAATAAACTAGGTGGTCGTTGATGCATCTAGTATCTGATCTGTGCATGTAAAATAGGACAGACTAGAACGAGAGTTTTATCAGTTATTAGCCACATTTCCTCAAGGAAATTTCATCTTTATTAAAGCTATACTCTACCAAATAATATTGTTATATATTTGAATTTAAGCAATAGAGTGTGCATTCTATCGAGGTTTTCACCCGAATTCTACTTGCAGTGGAGGAAACGACTGTGTCAGAGAGATTTACAGGAGATGCAATACATCCCAGAAGCAGCCTCGACAATGCAACTCTGAGTAATCCCCACCCCTCCCTTATATCATTGCACCACTTGATTAAGTCCCTAGCCCATGCTATTACTAGGCGTATAATATCAAGTATATATATCCTAGCAGCGTTATTCCATGCACCCTCACCAATACCATCTAGAAAATGGATTAAGGTATTTATTAAATGGAGAAATCGTTCTGCATCGATGATGTAAACTAAGAGTCCACCAAACTATATAGAGAATCCGGTTCCTTATCAGTTTCCACAGAACACACACACAATAGTAAGTAAAAGACACGACAAAGTTTTATGTGGAAAAAACTACTAGCTTACGGGATTAAAAACCACGACCTATCGTCGTAGGATTTCAACTTCATTAACTGAGCAAACTTTAGACTACAACCTATTGTAATCTAGGAATTAACCTCTTAAACCCTCACCTACTTGTAATAACTCTATTACAAGCCTCTTTGTAATAACTCTATTACAAAGCACACACTTTGACTAACTCTAGCCAAAATACAAACACAAGGTTTATAGTTTTACAAAAGATCTCCTACATAAATGCTTCTAAGTAAGCTGGGTAGGAGTTACAAATAGATAACACTGACAAAGTTACAACAATACTAAGGACATATGATAGACTTAGTGCTGAGATCTGGTCGTTGGTTCTGTTGTTGCTTTCTTCTTCAATGACTTGAAAGTCGGCAGCACACTTGAGAGAGAATTGATGATTTAGGGTTTTGCAAGTGTATGTATTTCCCTTGCCTCATGTTGGTAATATACAAGTGAGGTCATTGGGATGATGTATGCATTATCTGGTACAAGACATGCTCCATAAAGTGACTGATGCACTATTGTGTGTGCAGAAAACAGTGCAGAGACTTTACAGCTGTAGAGAGTTGACTTGTAGTGTCATCAAAGGAACTGATGGACATCTGTTCCCTCTCCCATTTATTTGACTCAAGTAGTTGGGACTTGTGCCAGACTTGAGACTTGTTGTTCTTGAGCACTTTGAGGATGTGTAACAGGTTCCCAATCTGGTTCCTATTAAGAAGTTTGTTAGATCATCAAAATACACAAAGGCATGTAAGTTAACAATTTCTCCCTTTTTGATGATAACAAACTTATAATTGAAGTTCCCCTTGAGAACCAAATCTTCCTGCAAAAAGATTTTATTCCCCCTGAGAACCTGAGGACCTGTTCCCCTTCTCAATTTTCTTTCCCCATTTGTCATCATAAAAAGATTATAGACAAGTAAATGCAAAAAGAAATCTAGCAAAGTTAACTCGTGCCACATAAGTACACACAACATAGTTAAAAACAGAGCGCAAAAGTATAACATGCATAGCAAAAGATGAGATGCTCATTAATTTAAAGAGAAGAAATCAGATATAGAAGCATCATTGTTAAACAAACATCCACAAGAAAAAAAAAACAACTTAAAGTACCAGTCATAGGAACAAAAAGAAAAAGACTGAGATAGGACATACATCATTCAACTGGTCACTTGGAAGGAACTGTTTTAAGGGGCACTAGAAGGGGGAGGGAAGGAGGAGGAGGCAAGAGTTCTGAGAAGAATGTCCATTCGAGCATTTGCAGACACTTGCTCGTTAATCAGTTGCTCTTTCAGGTCCTCGACCTGTTTCCTGAGATCTCCATTTTCTGTGGTCAGGCGAGCAACCTTTGTTCCTTGTGCACTGCTAGAACTAGATGCCTCTTTGGCCTGACTAAGCTGCCCTTCAGGAATGGCATTCCGTGCCTTCAACCTCTTATCTCCTCATTTGCTGCATTCTGAGCCAACACCACCTTTCTTGTCAATACACTCACATTCCTCCAAGGTTGTCTTTGGGAAAGTTTACTTGCGAGTTCCCACTGTTGCTCTTCTCAAAGGGACTTTGAATAATTTAAACACCTTAGTGAGCAAGAACCCATAAGGCAAGCCATGATTTCCGTCCTTGAAGTCTGTCACCTTCTTCATATGTTCAATCATAAGTCCAGGCAGATTGATGGTGGTGTAGGCATCCAGGGCTTCAATGAGGAACAAGTCTACTTTTGAAGTAATAAAACGCCTTTCTGCGCGTGGAAGAAAGACCTTATTCACCATTTCAAACAGTAGTTGATACACTGGAAGGAGGGCCTTCTTGTGCACCCGTCCCCGCTGCTGCACAGCATCATCCTTCAGACTGGCTCTTCTAAAGTTAGGAGATTAGGTCCCTTCAATGGATGAGAGCCCTTCAGTAGGCAATCCCTAAATATTCCCTAGAACAGCCTCGTCCATCACAAAATCTACTCCATTGATCTTCAAGAAAATGTTATCAACTTTCACTGTAAACAAAAACTTTAGGACTCTTATTGGTAAACAAATGAGTCCACTTCTGAAACTCACAAATTTCAAACAATTGTCTCATCCCTGACATTTTGAGAATGTCAGTTTCAAAAGTTCTTCCCCATAGCACCCTCTGATTCCTAAGGTTTTCTCTGCCTTTATCCTTTGACACAGTCATTTTGGCCTTCTTGGAGCAACCAGGTTCCTTTTTGGCACTAGCCTTCCTCTTCACATACTTCCTCACAATTTTCTCCTTTTGTTTTTTAGACTTCTCAGAATATTTCTCACCAGACTTCTCTCCCTCGACACTTTTCACCTCTACTGCTTTCACAGATGAACCTCTCTTGGGCTTTGGAATCACAAGTTTCTTAGAGGATCTACGAATTAAGGAAGCAGGTTCCTCATTCACCACTTCATCGTCAACATGAACAACAGGTGCTGGAGGCATATCCTCCTCATTTACTAGCTTTCCCCCTTTTATCAACCTCCTTCTTTTCTTTTCCTCTTTGTTTTTCTTCAGAGCATCTCATAAGCTTCTTTCTTTTGCAGCCTGGTAATGGGTCTTTTAAGAATGGACTCTTTGGGAACTGCCCTACCACTTCTAGCAGCAATGAAGCTTGCCACAGTCACATTATTATAGTCTTCCTCACTATTTTCATTTTCCTCTTCAGATAGAGATCTCATCTTAGAAATGACAAAGTTCAATGGCTTAGCATCTAAGTGAGGAGAGGGAGCAGGATCAGTACTGACCTGGGGCTCTTTTGAGGAGCAAGGGGTTTCGTCCCAAGTAGGAGCAGAGTGTTCTTCTTGGGCAGAGGGATCAGGTCCCTCTGTTGTTTCCCCAGTAGTACTGACTGGTGCCAAATTTTTCAGAAGGCACCAGTTCTCCACCCTAAGCTCTATGACTTTCACCTTCCCCCTGAGACCCGATGGTCTCTTCATCATACTCATTTCCTGCAACCAATCGACCCTCTGTAATAATTATTATCATGTTCTCAATGGCTTCTTTCTCATTCACCCCCAAAATAGAATCAGAAAATGCAAGAGGAATATTACAGGTTGGAGTGACAATATTCAGATCAAAGCTTGGAGTGGGCACTGGTGATAGTTCACCACTGCCAACCACATATTATTGTGTTTCAGATATTTCCCCAATCTTCTTACTGGAGACCTCGTGTCCATCATCTCCGTCTACTGTTTCGTCTTCTGCCATTTTTTCTAGTGAGGCAGAAGAAGGGTTTATAGCAACGAATCTTTTGGGGTTCTGAGTCTTACGACTGCGCTAAAAACCAGAACTCGATTGGGTTGTAGAAGAGCCAGTAGGTGGTTTTTGGTCTGGTGTGGGGTTTTGACTAGGTGACGGTTGAGACTCAGACGCATACTCATGTGCTTCGTGAGACGAAGACACACTAGGGATGATACTGGTAGTGCTTGCAAGCTCTGGATTCTGAGACATAATGAAGTTTGGAAGTAGAGACACGAAAAAAAGAGGGTTTACTTTTGAAAGAGAAGAGAATTTTGTGGCTTTGATGTGGATAATTGGGAAAGAGACGTCTTTTGGGGTTATTTAGCGGGAGTGAGGGATACAATAGGTGTAACGTAGTGGGTAGATGGGTCGGTTTGTAACGGGTGTGACGTTTGGGTTTTAAAACAGATGAGAAAGAGAGACAGAAACATTTAATGACGTGCCACTTTTATAGCCGTTTAAAGTGTGCATGAGTGTAAAAAGAGCTATTAACCTGAGTCAAAGGAACCAGGTCCCTGACTGAGTTTTGTAAATGTGAGCTTTATTCTTTTACCAAGATGCAAGGTTATTGACTGCTTGTTTACTCTATAATTCCCATGTGTGTTTACCTGCAACGGTATAGAGATGAGTTAGAGTTTGGTAAAAAATACTTTTTAGCAGTTTTACCTGTTCATTGTTTCAAAACATATCATTAAGGGACCTGGTACTCAGTTTGATTTTATCAGCCCCAATGCCAGCTGATTCTTTTCAAAGTGCTCCCTGCTTAATGCTTTGGTGAAGATATATGCTACCTGGTCCTCTGTTTTGCAGAACTTCATGCAGATGAAGCCCTTTTCAACATTATCTCTGAGAAAATGATGTCGCACATCAATGTGCTTTATTCGCTTACGCTGAACCGGGTTCTTTTCTATGTTAAGAGCACTTGTGCTATCACGCAGTACTGGCACATACTCCGAAAACACACCAAAGTCCTCCAGTTGTTGCTTGATCCACAGTAGTTGAGCACAACAAGAGGCAGCTGTCATATATTCAACTTCTGCAGTTGAAAGAGCCATAGAGTTTTGTTTCCTTGTACCCCATGAGATTAAGCATGACCCCAGAAAGTGTGCCATGCCAGATGTGCTCTTTCTATCCACCAGATAAACAGCATAATCAGCATCAGCATACCCAATTAAGTTGAAATTGTCTCCTGAAGAATAGCAGAGAAACAGGTCCTGCGTTCCTTTGAGATACTTTAAAGTCCTCTTAGCAGCTTTCAGATGAGATTCCTTCAGACTGGATTGAAATCTAGCACATAATCGCACATTGAATACAATGTCAGGTTTGTTAGCTGTGAGATACAAGAGTGAACCAATGAAGCCTCTGTACATTGTTTCGTTCACAGGAGAATCAGGTTCATCCATGTCCAGACAAGTGGCAGTGGCAATAGAAGTATCAATGGTTTTTGAACGTTCCATCTCAAATCTCTTCAGGAGCTCTTTAATGTACTTTTGCTGACTTAACATCGTTCCCTTAAGGGTTTGTGTAACTTGCAACCCTCAGAAAAAATTCAATTCCCCCATCATGCTCATTTCAAACTCGCTTCCCATAAGCTTTGCAAACTCCTCACATAAGGAATCATTTGTTGCACCAAAGATGATGTCGTCAACATAAACTTGCACAACGAGCAGGTTCCTCCCTCATTTCTTCAAAAATAAAGTGTTGTCGATTTTTCCTCTTGTAAAGCCATTTTCAAGAAGGAGCTTGGACAACCTTTCATACCATGCACGAGGGACCTGTTTCAGCCCATACAATGCCTTGTCAAGTTTGAATACATGTTCAGGATGCTCATGACACTTAAAACTAGGTGGTTGTTTGACGAAGACTTCTTCCTTTAAATATCCATTCAAAAATACACTTTTGACATCCATTTGGAACAATTTGAATTTCGTATGAGATGCAAAGGCAATGAGGATTCTGATGGCTTCTATTCGAGCAACTGCGGCAAAGGTCTCATCATAGTCGATCCCTTCTTCTTGATTGTAGCATTGAACTACTAACCTGGGCTTATTCCTTGTTATATTCCCAAACTCATCAAGCTTGCTTCTGAACACCCACCTGGTTCCTATAACAGTTCTGTCTGAGGGTCGAGGAACCAGGTTCCATACACGGTTCCTCTTAAATTGACGGAGTTCATCTTGCATAGTAGTAATCCAGTCAGCATCTTTCAATACCTCGTTGATATTTTTGGGCTCAATTTGAGAAAGGAAAGCTGAGAAGGCAAGTGAGCTTCTTGCCTTTGATCTGGATTGAATT
This sequence comes from Nicotiana obtusifolia, assembly GCA_002018475.1. Taxonomy (NCBI): domain Eukaryota; kingdom Viridiplantae; phylum Streptophyta; class Magnoliopsida; order Solanales; family Solanaceae; genus Nicotiana; species Nicotiana obtusifolia. The sequence goes on from MCJB01004413.1 coordinate 106,101, forward strand.
CCTGAATCAAGAGGAGTGATCCCATTTTGGAGAGGATGTGAACTTTTGTGCTTCCAGTTAGACACCTGAATCTCATTGTGAGAAGATCCAGGTTCCTCTGGATGGGATCCATTGTTGGCATCTATAGAAGGATGAGTACCACTTCTCTGCTCAGCATCAGGGGTTCCTTGCACGGCATCAACAACTCTATCTTCTGCTTCAGTTGTTGTAATGAAGGAACTCGGTTCTTCTGTATCAGCTGGAGGTTCTGTTGTATTCTCTTCTTCGGATTCCTTGACTTGACTCATCAAATTAGACTTTCCTTTATTCATATCAATAACTTTTCCAGGAACCTTTGACTGCTCTCTATCTTGATCAATCTTATCATGTAAATCTTTCCCACATAAGTGGTGTGATTCATCAAAGATCACATGTATGATTTCTTCAACACATTAAGTCCTTTTGTTGTAGACCTTATATGCTTTGCTTTGTGAGGAATATCCGAGAAAGATTCCTTTATCACTTTTGGCATCAAATTTTCCCAGCTTTTCCTTACCATTATTGAGAATGAAGTATTTGCAGCCAAATGTTCTTAGGTGGGTTAGCTTGGGCTTCCTCCCGTTCAACAATTCATACGGAATGTTGTTTAAGAGGGACCTGATCATGCACCTGTTTACCAAATAGCAAGCAGTGTTGACTGCCTCTGCTCCAAAACCTTTGCTATGCCACTATCAATTAGCATAGTCCTTGCCATGTCTTCGAGAGTCCTATTTTTTCTCTCCACAACACCATTTTGTTGGGGTGTTCTGCAAGCTGAAAAGTTATGACTTACACCATTTTCAGCACAGAATTCGTCGAATTTTGCATTATCGAACTCTGTGCCATGATAAGACCTTATACTTACAACATTATGGCTCATGTTCACTTGAATCTGCTTCACAAAGGCAACAAAGATTGGAAAGTTTTCATCCTTTGTTCTGAAAAATAAGGTCCTTGTGAATTTGGAGTAATCGTCAACTATGAGAAAAATGTACTTCTTTCCTGCTCTACTTGGCACCCTCATAGGTCCATATAGATCCATATGGAGGAGACCAAGTGACCTTGAGGTGCTTACTTCATTTTTGGGCTTGAAGGAGGACCTGGCTTGCTTTCCTCTTACACATGCATCACACACCTTGTGATCTTTCAACCTTGACTTGGGCAGCCCATGAACCAGGTCCTTCTTGACCAACTTGTTCAGCAATGAAAAGCTTGCATGTCCCAATTTTCTGTGCCACTGCTCAGCATCATCATCAATATCACTCAAACATGTAAGATTCCATTGTGCAAAGACTCAAAATCAGCAACATAGATATTTTTGAATCTTTCTGCCAACAGAACTACTTCACTAGTCATAAGATTTGTGACAGTGCAAATCTTTGATAAGACTTCCACTTTGTTTCCTTTGTTGCAAATTTGAGAAACACTCAGTATGCTATATTTCAAGCCATTCACATAGTACACATTCTCAATTGAATGACTGAGCGTCTTCCCAAAGGACACACTCCCTCTTTGCAGGGTTTTAAGTGAAAGAAAATTATCAATGCTTCCAGTCATATGCATAGAGCAGCCACTATCCATATACCATCTTTGGCTGCTTCCTTTCACTGCTCCCTGCACAAGAAAATCTAGGATTAGACTTAGGAACCTAAACAAGTTTGGCTCCCTTGTAGTGAGAAAAAAGGTGAATTAAACTTCTTTTTGTCCAAGCAAGAATTACATGTTTTTTATTGGAGGGACCAGGTTCTTTAACAGTAGTTACCTTTTCAACAAAAACTTTATTTTTCTGTTGGGACTGAATTCTAGCTTTACATGTTTTTTTTTTTTAAAAGTACCCAATGTTACCATAGTGAGTGCAAAGCCAGTTATTAGGGACAGTAACATATTTACTATGTGGATTGTAGGGAGTATTTTCCTTTTGGAACCCGACTCCCTGCCTGTTCCCCCCGTTGCTTTTATACATAGCAGTGATTGTATCAGAGGACCAGGTTCACTTTAGAGATTTTTCTAGATCATTTTTAACTCTACTTAGATCTTCCTGAAGTTGTCTGTTTCTTTCAAGTTCAGCACACATACTAGATTTCACCATTTTGAGCTAATTTTCAAGCTTAAGGTATGCCTTACTTGCAACTTTCTTTCCCTTTTGGGTGTCTCTAGAACCGTTTTCCCTTTTTAATTCCTCAATTGTTTCTTTTAGATCCACAACTACTACCAACAGGGCATCTCTCTCATGCTCTGTGTTTTCAATTCTTTCAGTTAGAGCATCTTTTTCTTTCTTTAGAACCTCAATGGTCTCCTTTAAGTCAACTATTACGACTACTAGATCATCTCTCTCATGTTCTACCTCTTCTAGATACGATTATGATAAGCATTAATTAAAACATTGGCCAAAGATATAAGCTTCTTTTGAGAGTAAGACTTCAAATTTCTTTGAACGTCTAGAAAGTTTACCTCATCAACTTCATCATGGTCAGATTTTGCGATCAGGAAAAAGATAGAGTTATATTCAGCTGCTTCGCTTTCAACTGCCATCATAGAGGTGTCACCTCCAGATTCACTGGAGGAATCTCCCTATGCAGTAAGAGCTTTTTTCACAACATTGTCAGCGTCATCTTTTCTCTTGAATCTCCTATCAGGAACTGGGTTCCTCTTGGCTGTTTTGTCTGTGTTGGGCTTGTACTGGTCTTGCTTGAGGAGAGGACAGTATTTGATGAAATGTCCTAGCTTCCCACATTTAGGACACAAGTCATATGTCTTCAAATTTCCAAAGATTTCATCAATGGTCTGGTTTTGTAGATTTTATGCCTCTATGATGGCATTGACTTTGCTTTCCCAAGAGCCAGGTAATACGGTAAGTATTTTCCTTACAATTTTATTTCTTGGAATGATTTCTCCTAGAGAGTAGAGCTCATTGGTTATAGAGGTGAATCAAGTATGCACGTTCTGAATGGACTCATCATCTTTCATCCTGAATAGTTCATACTCAGTAATGAGCATTTCGATCTTTGACTACTTAACTTGAGTTGTTCCTTTATGTGCGGTTTGGAGAGCCTCCCAGATCTCCTTGGCGGATTGACAGGCAGAGATTCTGTTATACTCGTTTGGACCAATACCACATACGAGGATTTTTTTTGCTTGGAAGTTTTTCTCTATAGCTTTGTAGTTAGCATCGTTGTACTCCTTCCTTGTTTTTGAAACTGTCTCTGCAGGCTCCCCAATGGTCTTCATGGGAACGAAAGGGCCATCGCAGATGACATCCCAGAGCTCAGAATCCTCAGCCATGATAAAATCATGCATCTTTTGTCTTCCACCGTCCATAATATTGTCCATTGATGGTGGTCTGTAGGTTGATTGACGTTCTTCAAAGTTTGGTGGAGCAGCCATGTGGATTCTTTCTAGGTGTTAGCCTTGTATAAAGAACCTGCTCTGATACCGGTTGATGTAAACTAAGGATCCACCAAACTGTATGTAGAACCTGGTTCCTGTTAGTTTTCACAGAACACACACACACAATAGTAAGTAAAAGACACAGCAAAGTTTTACGTGGAAAACTACCAGCTCATATGATTAAAAATCATGACCTACCCTCGTACGATTTCAACATCACTAACTGAGCAAACTTTAGATTACAACCTATTGTAATTTAGGAATTAACCTCTTAATCCCGCACTTACTTGTAATAACTCTATTACGAGCCTCTTCGTAATAACTCTATTACAAAGCACACATTTTGACTAACTCTAGCCAAAACAGAAACACAAGATTTATGAATTTACAAAAGATCTCCTACAAAAATGCTTCTAAGTAAGCTGAGTAGGAATTAATAATAGATAACACTGACAAAGTTACAACAATATTAAGGACATATGATAGACTTAGTGCTGGGATCTGGTCCTTGGTTATGTTGTTGCTTTGTTCTTCAATGACTTGAAAGTCGGCAACATATGTGAGAGAGAATTGATGATCTAGGGTTTTGCAAGTATACGTATTTCTCTTGCCTCTTGTTGGTAATATACAAGTGAGGTCATTGGGGTGATATATGCAATTATCCGGTACAAGGCAAGCTCCATAAAATGACTGCTGCATTGTTGCGTGTGCAGAAAACACTGCAGCGACTTTACAACTGTTGAGAGTTGACTTGTATTGTCATCAGAAGAACTGATGGATATGTTCCCTCTCTCGTTTCTTTGACTCAAGTTGTTGCGATTTGTGCCAGACTTAAGACTTGTTGTTCTTGAGCAATTTGAGGACGTGTAACAGATTCACAATCTAATTCTTAGTAAAAAATTTGTTAGATCATCAAAATAAACAAAGTTACGTAACTTAACAATCAACATGCATATATATATCGTTTAACAGTTATTACACCACTCGTGCAATAATATCACCGTCCAGCCTAACAACTACAAGTCCTCCAGGACTTTCAGTGCGGTCTACTAGGGTATATCGAGCTTCCACAAGCCGACATTCTAGGAACCGAGCTTGTTTCTCTGGTAGTAGCGTGTTGTTGCGACTGTGATTCTACAATGAGAGAAAACTTTAGTGAAATTGGCTTGGAGTCCTTGCTTGCCTTTGGATCATCAATCACATCTTCAGTGAAGAGAGATATTGATTGTTTGCCTTTGATGATCAGATATTTCAAAGAAATTGATGACTTGACTTCTTGTTCATTTTAAACATTTACATAATAAATAACTATTTTAACATTCTTATGTTACCTCTGTGTTCTTGTACTATTTTATCACATTAGGATTTACATGTATCGAAACTTTGTCTATCACGGGTTGCACTCATTTTGGTATTATTTGTATTAGTCATGATAATTCAAATTAATAAGATGTTAGCATATGTATGAAATATATTATCGTAAATCTTGTTATGAAAAAATTATTTATTAATATGAAAATTTGAGTAGTGGAATTAAAGTTCTAAAATATTTCAATTTTTAAAAGTAGGAAGTCTTTCTTTCCTTTTTATAATAAAGATTTTTACCCTTTTTTCTTATGAATTATTGGTTGCAAGAATGTCTTAAAATTGATCGGTGAATACAGTTTTGCACTAAACTATATTATTACCCAAAAGTATCTTTTCGTGATATCATTCTAGAACTATGCTAAGTATTAAGTTATAGTGGAAGTCATCTTTAAGCTAATTAATTTCCCCATGGTATCATTTTTTTTCCTTTTTCCTTTTTCCTTTTCCCGTCTGTTAGTTGTTTCGAAATTGGTTTAAGTTTTCCTTGTTGGGACTTGGGCATGTGATTAGGTTTCTCTAAGTTTGTTTGTTTCACAAGTTCTTCTCTTTCTATCCTTTTTTCCTTTTTCTGGTAGGGGTGAGTTTCTCAAGAGATTTCATTGAATAATTTAAGAATCGTTAATGGAAAGTTCACGTTGTTAGAACTTCCAGAAATTGAGACTATTTTTTGAAAGAAAAGAAAATTGATAATAAAAGTTCATCAAACTCTAAAACGTCAACATTTAAGATGTATTCTAATGTTGTAACATGCTGAGCTTTTCTTTTTCTCAATACTTCTTTAACGTAAATAGTTGATAGTAAAGGATAGAGAACTATCAGTTATATCAGCCCATAAATAAATTGGTACAAGAATTAGTTAATTCTTAAAATATTATTATTATTAGCCAAATGCTATTAATATTAGCCAAATTAGTTATTTGTAGCAAAATAATACTATATTTTTTGCTTTCTTTTGAACGGGTGTTATTGGAATAGATTGGGTACATGTTATGGAGCTTGACCTCAGTTTTGGGATGATTTGATGGAAATTTGAGGTAGGTTGAATTGAAAATTCGAAGTGGAAGATGAACATGGAAAAAGATGATATGTGTATCATTTGTATATCACATATGTATCATATTCATATCGAATGTGTATCACATGTATATCTATGTATATCGGTGTGTGCGATACATACGTGATATATGTTTGATACATGTGTCGCGGAAGAGTATTTTAAACTCGATTTTAACTGCGAAAGTTTACACCAAATCACCTCCGGTCTTCCTCAAATTTTGTATATTAACTCATTTATATATTTTTAATGAATTTCAATCATACTCATTCGAAAACGTCCCTTTTTGGTTAGGGTTTTTGGAATCTTGTATATATTTTTTCTTTGCGTTTCATCACCTTGTTTGCTATCTCATCCATGATATTTCTTTCCGTCTTGCATCTAATGTTGCTGATCACGCTTAAAAATATGGAAGGATATCTTTGCGTTTCTTGGAAAGAAAGAAAATCCTTATTTATCTGAAATTTATAATTTTTGTATGCGTTTAGTTGGTTTTAATAAGTATGTGAGTAAAGACTAGAGGTTGGTAAGTTTGAATTTATTTTGAATATTTCCGTAAGATTATCTTAAAGATATACAGCAAATAAGTGAAAATCACTTATACACTTCTGAACATAAGTCAATTTCTGTTGCAAATTGTCAAACTCTTACCTCATATCACTTATTTCAACTAATAAAATTTCAGATCATTGTCGATATATCAATATTTTCACAACCATCGCATAAAACACTATCCATTGTCTAATCTCCATCATCTACTTTTAGCACACGTTACACGTCTCTTTATCTAATCAAATGTTAGAAATTGAGTAGAAAATTGTTTTTTGAAGTTTTTATGAAGAAGTTGTAGAACCTGATTATCTCGAAATTTTTGCCACCTGTTTGTTACTAGTACACGTCACTAAATAAATCTTCTTCTGTGTAGTTTTGTTTATTTGGAAGAGTTCATAGTTATCAACCCGTCACAATCCAATTAAATTATAAGACGTATACCTCTTTATGTTACTTGAAATGCTCTTGGTGTCTGGCCGTTCGAATTTGAATTTAGTCGGGACCACTAATAAAAAAAATTTTGTTTTTTAATTAGAAGTTATAAATATTTAAATCATTGAAATGGAGAAATTTACAATAGGGAGCTGGGTGGGTCCTTCACGATAAGAAGCTAAATTAGTCGAGTGGTTTAGATATCTTTTTGTTAATCTATAAAAAAGAAAAAGAAGGAAATGATCTTGGCTGGTGTTTAAATTTTTCATTAACTGCAAAGAACTGATCAAGAAAGGCGAGAAGTTCTTTAATGTGAACTCTACTTATTGGCTTGTTTGTAACTTTCTGTATGCTTTTCATTTTTAATTCAGATCGTGGTTGATGAAAAATGTGTTATCAACCAAATAAACCAGAATAAACCAAATACGCACAAACACAAAATATTATTAGCTCTCGTTTGATCATAGATTTTGAATATTTTTTTTTTATAAAAAAAATTAAATAAAATAAAAATAATGTTTGTTCATGGAATATGATCAATTTTTCTTAAAAAAAAAAATTAAATATTTTTTTCATAATACATGTTCAAACACAACTTCAACATTCAAATTTTTATTTTTCAATACAACTTCAAAAACTCTTTTTCAGATTTCAACCAAATCTATGTCCAAACGCTAGCTAAATATTTCGAGCCAACAAAATTCACTGTTTGTCCTTAGATAATTTAATATCCCTCATAGTATCTAAGGTGTTAGATTATTATTGGAGTAGCGATACTCCAAATTTCAGCAAACATTGGACTCCGACACATGAACAAATCACACACTGACATTCTATTTTGTTTGAGAAGAAATGCAGAAGAGTTTGAAATTCAGATATGAAATATGAGTCCGGGCCTCTGTGTTTATAATCATGTGCCTCTTTGGAGAAAAATCAGGTGACTTTTATAGGAATTATTATAAAATAAGACAGGAATAAAAAAATATGTTGGTTTGAACAATTAGTCAATTAATCATATCATTTGGTCGAATTCGAATTCGAGTGACAACGCAAAGGCTTGCCTTCTTCTCTTTATTTTATAACTACCCAACAAAATGATCATTCTCGTCACTATTATACTTCTTATTTTAGTAACTAAACATATGCAAGACAATTCGCAGAATGAATGTTGGCTCTACTTTGAACAAGTTACTCCCTTCCCTTCCCTTCGCTCACTTTTAATTGTCATGTATTCTTAAAAATAAATTTTCATTTTTACTTATCACTTTGGTATTGATTGCTTATTCTAAATTATTTTTCAAATTTATTAAAATTATATATCAATTATATTGATATTATGGTAAATTATACTCCACTTTATTTAATTTTTTAAGGGGCGTGAAAAATTTAAAGTGGACAACTAAAAATAAACGGGAGTAATTGTTTTCTCAAAAAGAAAAAACGAAAAGACAGAGACTATAATAATTTTTAGAGCTTTCAGTAAGATGTGTCTATCTATATCCAAAAATAATTCCAGCATTTCACCTACCATTTTTTAAATTAATTATATCATGCCAAACTTTTGGTAGGTCACCACTCCTTTGAGCATCACCATCAATGTTTCAACTTTCAACACTTACAAGATAAAGTTATCAAAAAGCTGAACACTTAATTTGCTTTTCTTTTCCCTTTTTCCCAAAAAAAAAAAAAAAAGAGAGATAAATAATGCCCTCTGAGATTTCCAACTATATGAACCAAATCACTTCTAGTCAATTATAGTAATTTTTTGCTCTCTATATTTTATTCTAAGGTTAATTTTTATATTTCTACGTTCTTATGTACAAAATTACAAAAAGATAAACTAATTTCATGATTTACAAAAATCTACGTATATAATTACCATGTAATGCGGATAACAAGAAAATCAGCTCCTCATCACTCCCTTCATACTCCGACTGCTGATTCCGGTGCTGCCGGAATTTTACCACAATTTCCTCCGGCAAGATGTTGTTCCGGCAGAGTGGACACGTGGCAGAATCCTGCTGGAGCCACGTGTCTAAACAATCCTTGTGGAATATGTGCTTGCATTTTAGCTTCCTTACTTCTTCGCCCTCCTCAAATGCGGATAAACAAACCACACAGGACTCTGAAAAACCAGCCGGCTTAATTGCCGTAGTCTTGAACCGGGTAACCGGGTTTTTTTCTTCGATGAGCTTGAGGTATTGCTTGGTGGTGATCGGCCGGTCGCCGGAGTCGTAGATTGTGTCGGTAATGGAACGTACGCAGATGACTAGCTCGAGAATTAGAATGGTGAAGAAGACTAAGGTCATAGTGTAGAGATGAGCTAAAAGTTGAGAAACAGCAGCCATTTTTTGTGTGTGTGTGTGTGTGTTTTTTGGTTAAAGAAGTAAAAAGAAAGGACTTTTGAGTATGGTTAGGTTGCCCCGAGTTGCATCCTTCGATCTATTTATAATAACGACTTTTCAAGGGTCAAGTAGAATATCTAACTATGAATATTTAAATTCATAGGGACTTTTGAATATAAGATTGTAAATTCAGATATGGTAGCCATAGGGACTTATAATTAACTATTTATTAAATTAAATTAACACGATTAATTTATCCAAGCGAATATCTAACTATAAATATTTAACTAAAACTAATTTAGAGTAGCAAACTAAGGGATTAAAGGAAATAAATTGGCAAAATTAGACACGAATTCAATGGGAGCTGATATACTAGAGCTATAGGTTAGCTAACAATCCGTTGAGCCTTCCACTTAAATTGTCTAATTAATTTATCTGGTTTATTGGTTGACAGGTTAATATTACTCGTAACCTTCTCCCGAAGTACTACTCGCCTATTCAAGTTAACCTAACGTCCATATTCCTATGGAATTAGGATTAATAAGAACGCATTTATAATTCCCGTATAATAACCAAGCAAGGCGATTAGGTATATCCCTATCCTAACCACAAATCTGTTCCCCATTAATCAGGTTTAAGATCTCGCTCTACTCAATCTTATATGCAATCTAGAATTTCCTCTCCCGAGTTCAATCCTAGATTCATAGATAGTATTTAATTGGTGATCAAGCATTCAAATAATTAAGCGCAAGATTAAATAAATAAACCAATATGATAAGATAATAAGAACAATTCAAGCTTCAAACTACAACGTTCATGTAGCACCCCACAACTCTAGAACTAATAAAGTATGAAACTAAAAGAAGAAGCCTCCTCCAAGCGTGGTGTGTGTTCCTCCCTACAAGCGCCTTATTTATAGTCATGGCATGACGCTATCACTTTCATCACTTTTCCTCCACTTTGAAGATATAAATTGCACCCCCAATTTTGCATCAATTTTTCTGTCACATTCCTGGGGCAGTGGTGTGAAAATAAAGGAACCAGGCAATAGATATCGCATCTTGCACTTCTTGCCATTAAGTGAGGGATGTCATTTTGTCTATTTGGCATCACAAATTTCAGAATATATGCACTTTGTTCCCCATTCATTGACTCCTCCATAGGCTCGAATGGATCAATTCTCGTGTCACCAACCAAGCACAATGTTGAAAAGTATTTAGAATGAGGTCCAGTGCGCTTTAACCCTAGAATCGCTTCACTTTTAACATCGTCACTTTTGCACACTTCCTCAACCTTGGCATCATTAATAATATTGTGATCGAATAGTTGGAATTTCTCTTTCCGCTCCACAAGCTGGCCAGTATCCACAAAAATTGGTTGTAGGGCATCAGACGCCTCAACTTTTTTATTCAATTGAGCTTGCAGGTCATGGATATCTAAGCCAAATTGGTCTATCTCTTGCCTGAGCTTAGTTCTTTCGCCTATCAGCTGTTCTACCATATTTGAAAAACCATTACGTAGAACCCTATGAAAATTTACCAGTTGAGCTTGTTCCTCTAGCCAAGATTGGCTCACGATATCTGCTTCTTCAAAGTTATCTTCTTGTGGGAATTCGCTCTCTTCGTCAATTTGAGGTTCTTTTTGAAAATTGACGATTAATTCGTCCATTCTAGCCTGCAGTCGTTTGATCGCTAAGGCAGTCTTTTTGTAAATTTCCTCTTGTTTCTCGGCTACTTGCCTCATCATGTCCATAATACGGGCAACGCGTTCCATATCCTCCACTTCATTTCTCCTATCAAACTCATAAACATTATTAGAAACATCAAAATAAGAGCTTTGAGAAGGATAATAAGAATTAGGACAACCATCCCAATAGCCACCTTGACCACCACACACTATACAAATATTCCACTCATAAGATTGAGATGCCACAAGTGTGGTCCTCCACAATATGGACGATGATCACCATAATAAGAATAACCAATATTCGACCAATTCTCATCCCAAGATGCCACGTCAACAAAGATAATAAAATATTAAACTAAGATAAAATAAATAAATAAATAAATAAAATGAATAGACAAAAAGTAAAAATATAATCTAGTAAAATAGTTAATTCTAAGTCCTCGGCAACGGCTCCAAAAAATATGTTGCTCCCAAACACACACGCAAGTATACGTGGTCGTACAAGTAATATAGGATTGTAAGTCTAGATATCGTACCCATAGGGAATTGTGATTAACTATTTACTAAAATAAACTAACAAAATTAATCTATCCAAGCGAACATCTAAACTAAAACTAATCTAGAGTAGCAAACTAAGAGATTAAAGGAAACAAGTTGGCGAAATTAGACACAAATTCAATGGGAGCCGATATTGTAAATCTATGGGTTAGCTAACAATCCCATTGAGTCCTCCACTTAAGTTATCTAATTAATTTATCTAGTTTATTGGTTGACAAGGTTAATATTACTCTTAGCCTTCTCCCGAAGTACTACTCGCTTATTCAAGTTAACCTAACGTCCATATTCCTTGGAATTAGGATTAACAAGAACGGATTTATAATTCCCGTATAATAACCAAGAAAAGCGATTAGGTATATCCCTATCCTAACCGCAAATATGTTCCTCGTTAATAAGGTTCAAGATCTCGCTCTACTCAATATTATACTCAATCTTATATGCAATCTAGAATTCCCTCTCCCAAGTTCAATCCTAGACTCTTAGATAGTATTTAAATGGTGATCAAGCAATCAAATAATTAAGCGCAAGATTGAAAAATAAACCAATATGATAAAATAATAAGAATAACTCAAGCTTCAAACTACAACATTCATGTAGCACCCCGCAACTCTAGAACTAATGAACTATGAAACTAAAAGAAGAGAATAGAAGAAAAATTAGTTAGAAGCCTCCTCCAAGCGTGGTGTGTGTTCCCCCATGATAAGTGGGGATTTTGACTACTTATTAATGCCTTATAGCTTTTGTTTTAGTCTAAAAGCATTGAATTGTGTTTCGAAACTAATGAAATGTGCAAAATTGCAGGAATGCTGGATGTTGGACTCCCGAGATGAAATCCTACTCAAAAAGGAGTAGTCTAAATACAAGGCAATAAAAGGCACAGAATCTTACAATGTGCGGTCCGCAGAATTCCATCTGCGGCGGCAATCAAAGAAGGAAAACTCTGCAGACTTTTGAGCAAATTGCGGACCACACATGAATTGTGCAGCCGCAAAAACTGGGTTGAGATCCAAGATCATAGAGATGACAAAAGCCCAAGTCCATAGCTTCCTCGAATTGCGGTCCGCACAAGATTTGTGCGACCGCAGAAGTTTATCTTGAGGGCGGGGCAATCATACTATTGCGGACCGCAAAAGAGTCCCTCGCGGCCCCAATGCTAAATCTGTGGACGCAGAAATATTGCCTCACGGCCGCAGTTCAGAATTGTGCGGCCGCAGAACCCAACTCCTGCCAGATGAAGAATTCTGCGAACCGCACATGGAAATGTGCAGCCGCAGAACCTCCCGAAAGGCATTTTTATCCGAACTTTTTAGCCTTGTATAAATAGACGAGTTTTACAAAAGTAGGTCAAGTTTTGACATCAGCAAGTAATGTAGCCGCTTTTTCTTTGCCTCTTTTGGAAGTTTACTATATTTTGGTATATTTTACAATAGATTTTATTATTTTAAACTAACATTATGAGTAATTAATATTTCTTCTTCTTTTTCTTCAAACCCAAACATGAGTAGCTAGATTTTCATTAGGGTTGTGACCCAACCCTAGTATATAAAACCTTATAGGTATCTAAGTTAGTGCTTGTTTATGATTGAGTGTTTATTATTTAGCCTAGTTCATTTTTTAATTTGTGGAATTAGTGATTGTAAACATTAATTCATGCCTATTTGACTTAGTCTCTACTTGATAAAGAGAGACTTAGTCTAGGAAAACTTGGCTAACAGGGAATTGGGTCAATAGAGAGATTGATTAACCCAATTAAAAGGTTCAAACTAGAAACAGTAATAACCCAACTTGAACTTTTATCAACTATTTTATGTGATACCCATTTGGTCTTGAGAAAGCCAAATTGGGCAAAACCACTCTCCGACCGAGAGGTTGAGTGGGTAATTGAGAGTTGATAGCTATAGTACACCCCGATCAACAAAACAAGAATTAAGGTCTTTATCCCATTAGGCAAATACCTAGGTAATGGTCACAACTCTAGGCTTTTTACCAATTTGAAAAACATCAAAAACAACTATCCTAGTCATATTTCTTTATTATGCGAACTTTAAGTAAAATTAGAAATAGAAACAAAACCCATTTGTGGAAGTGCGAATTAAGATAATTCAATTTCACGTATTAGAATATATACCCCTAACTCCCATCTAGCTCCCTGTGAATTCCTCCCTGACTCTTCGTTGGGTTACTATAATTGAACATGACCGTTTCATACCTTTTTTGAGGTGTGCATTTGGACGCAATCAATTTTTGGCGCCGTTGCCGGGGAGTTAATAACGGTGTTAGCTATATATTTGGGTGTGTTTTTGGAATATCTTCTTTTTCTTTCGTGTTACTAATGTGTTTAAGAAAACGTAGGTACAACCATGGCAAAAAATGAGCTCGAAAATATTTCTTTAGGGGATGTGGACATTGAGAATGATCAAGTGGATGAGGTTCCTCTTGAACTCAAGCCAATAGAAGAGGCCGAGTGCCTCATGATGATGTGCTCGTTGCACCCCCACCTCTACCGCAAGCGGCTCCACATAGGGTGTTATCCAATGAAGGATATGCAAGTGCAATAGTCTCTCCCTGTATTAGGGCGGGCAACTTTCAAATAACCAATGTGATGCTCACTTTGCTAGAGCAACGAGGCTTCTTAACAGGTGCTCCAAGTCAAAATGCATATAAACATTTGAAGGGGTTTGTGGACATGTGTAGGGGGAGTAAACAAACAAATATCTCCGAGGATGCTTTGAGGCTAAGGCTTTTTCCTTTCTCTCTACGGAGAAAAGCTTTAGATTGGTTGAAATATTTGCCGAACCATTCTATTCACACTTGGGATGAATTGGCGGAAAAGTTCATTTCTATGTACTTCTCTCCGGGGCACATGGCTACACTTAGGGATGGGATTCTAGCATTCAAGAAAGAGCCCAATGAACCACTACACGAGATATGGGAGCGATATAGAACAATTGTTAAAGAATGTCCCAACAATGATATGACGGAGAATATGATTCAACAAACTTTCTATCGTGGGATCAACATAACCAACCAATGTGTAGTGAATCAACTTGCCAGTGGGAACTTCATGACTACGCCTTATGCGGAGGAGTGTGAGATTTGGATGAAATGGCAAACACATCATCGGCATGGCAATCCCGGGCTAATGTTTCACAAGGTGATCCCAACGTGATTCATCTCCACAAAGAGTTGCATGACCATGGGCAAGCCATGGCCGAATTGACTACCACCATGAATCAATTAGCAAAGGCTCAACTTCAACAAGTGCCAAATCCTAGGCAAGTCAATGCCATGGAGGTAGTAACCATGACGGTGAACAGACGGAAAACCAAGAGTCCACAAGTGCAGCAACGAATGGACAATTTTGTGCAAAAATATAGTGGGTTTGATCAAGATGATTCTTACAATGACCAAGAAGAGGAGGTGCAATATGTGAACAACTTTCAAGGGCGACGAAACAATTTCCAAGGCCCAAATCAACAACAACGGCGACCTCAAAACAATCAAGGTAATTGCAATTCTAACAACTAAGGTAATTAGAGTGGTAGAAACAATTATGAGAATTGGCATAACAACAACAATCAAGGAAATTGGAATGACAATAATCAAGGTAATTGGGGAGGAAACAATCAAGGTGGATGGAACAATAATAAAGGCAATCGAGTGTCGGGTTTTCGAAGGCCCCGATGTATCAACAACCGAGCAACCTGCCTCCGTATCCTTCCCATGGTCCTAGTTCTTTCAACAATGAAATAGGGCATATTGAGAACATGTTCAAGAAAATGATGGAAAAGAATGTCGATTCCGATGCCCAACTTTCCTCACACAACACATCGATCCGCAACTTAGAAGTTCAAATGAGGCAAATCTCTTAAGCTCTAAATTCTCGTCCTAAGGGGCACTACCAAGTGACACGGTGGTGAACCCAAAGGTTGGGAACAACACGGGGCATGCCATGGCCATTACTACAAGAAGTGGAAGAGGTGGGAATGCACCTACCTCAAGTCAAAGGCAACTTGTGGATGATGAGCAAGTGGTACAAGAAGAAAAGGTCCGAGCAATGTGATGCAAGAAAATGATGAAGTGTGGATTGATATTTATGAAATGGTGGAAGAGACTGAAGAGGAAGTGAACCCATCTAGGGATCATGTTATTGACATACCGGAACTGGCAGTGCAAAAGACTAAGGCACCATTGCCTAAGCCACCTTCTCCATATCCTCAAAGGCTTGCCAAGCAAAATGGCGAGAATCAATTCAAAAAGTTCATTCAAGTGATGAAGAGTCTCTCAATCAATGTGCCATTAGTAGAAGTTTTAGAACAAATGCCCGGCTATGCAAAATTTAAGAAGGATGTGACAAAGAAGCGGTCAATGAATTTTGAAACTATCAAGGTCACCCATCAAGTGAGTGCAATTGTGCACTCACTGGCTCCTAAATTGGAAGATCTCGCCGCTTTCACAATTCCTTGTAAAATTGGAAGTGCTGAGTTTGCTAAAGCTCTTTGTGATCCTGGAGCAAGTATCACTTTGATGCCCTTTTAGGTTTTCAAAACCTTGGGAGTTGGGCAACCAAGACCTACCTCTATGAGATTGCAAATGGCCGGTCGTACAATGAAGAGATCGCTGGGAGTGATTGAAGATGTATTTATTCATGTTGATAAATCCGAACAATGTGATGCAAACAAATGATGAAGTGTGGATTGATATTTATGACACGGTGGAAGAGACTGAAGAGGAAGTGAACCCATCTAGGGATCATGTTATTGACATACCGGAACTGGTAGTGCAAAAGGCTAAGGCACCATTGCTAAGCCACCTTCTCCATATCCTCAAAGGCTTTCCAAGCAAAATGGCGAGAATCAATTCAAAAAGTTCATTCAAGTGATGAAGAATCTCTCAATAAATGTGCCATTAGTAGAAGTTTTAGAACAAATGCCCGGCTATGCAAAATTTAAGAAGGATGTGACAAAGAAGCGGTCAATGAATTTTGAAACTATCAAGGTCACCCATCAAGTGAGTGCAATTGTGCACTCACTGGCTCCTAAATTGGAAGATCTCGCCGCTTTCACAATTCCTTGTAAAATTGGAAGTGCTGAGTTTGCTAAAGCTCTTTGTGATCCTGGAGCAAGTAACACTTTGATGCCCTTTTAGGTTTTCAAAACCTTGGGAGTTGGGCAACCAAGACCTACCTCTATGAGATTGCAAATGGCCGGTCGTACAATGAAGAGATCGTTGGGAGTGATTGAAGATATATTTATTCATGTTGATAAATTCATTCTTTCGGCAGATTTTGTCATTCTTGATTGTTAAGTGGATTATGAGGTGCCGATTATTCTTGGAAGAACTTTTCTTGCTATGGGGAAGGCTCCTTGTATTGTGCAAGCTGGACAACTCACCTTCCGGGTGGGTGACGAAAAAGTGATATTGCATGTGTGCAAATCCATGCGGCAACCAAAGAGCAATGAAGTGTGTTCTTATATGGACTCGGTGACAGATGTAATTGTTGATGATACAAGTGCCACAATCAATGTTGTTGATATGTTGGAGGTCGTCTTGCTCAATTTTGATGATGACGAGATGGATGGATTCATGGAATGTGTGAACTGTTTGCAAGGAATAGGGTCGTGCAATTATGCACCCCGGAAACTATCCTTGGATCTTGAAAATAGGAAAACTCCTCCTACAAAGTCTTCCATTGAAGAGCCTCCTACCTTGGAGTTGAAGCCATTGCCTCCACATCTTCGGTATGAATTTTTTGGCCCTTGTTCTACTTTGTTGGTTATTATTTCCTCTTGTTTGACTAACGTGCAGGTAGATTCTACATTGGCGGTGTTATACAAGAGGAATAAGGCCATTGGGTGGACATTGGCGGATATTCGAGAATAAGCCCCGAGTTTTGCATGCACAAGATCAACTTGGAGGAAGACGCCAAACCATCTATTGAACATCAAAGGAGACTCAATGAGGATGCAAGAAGTGGTCAAAAAGGAGATTATCAAGTGGTTGGATACCGGGATTATCTACCCCATTTCCGATAGTTCATGGACTTCTCTTGTGCAATGTGTCCCAAAGAAGGGGGGCATGGCGGTGGTCACCAATGACAAGAATGAGTTGATTCCCACAAGAACGGTGACCGGGTCGAGGAAGATATTGTCCTTGGCCTCAAGATCTCAAAGAATGGCATTGAAGTCGACAAGGCAAAGATTGAGGTGATTTTTAAACTTCCACCTCCAACTTCGGTGAAAGGTGTGCGGAGTTTCTTAGGCCATGCGGGGTTTTAGCGGCGCTTCATCAAGGATTTCTCTAAAGTGGTGGACCCGTTGTGCAACCTTTCAGAGAAAGATGCTAAGTTTCAGTTCAATGATGATTGCATGAGAGCCTTCGAATTGTAAAAGTTCAAATTGACAACCACTCCCATTATCACCGCTCCTAATTGGAGTATTCCTTTTAAGCTCATGTGCGATGCGAGTAACGTAGCGATTGGGACTGTTTTAGGGCAATGGATCAACAAGATTATTCATTCAGTCTACTATACTAGTAAGACCATGAATGGTGCCCAAGTCAACTATATCATTACGGAGAAAGAGCTCGTTGACATTGTGTTTGCAATTAAGAAGTTCCGTCCGTACTTGATGGGTGCGAAAGTTATTGTCCACATGGATCATGCTGCACTTCGCTATCTTATGAGCAAGAAAGATTCCAATGCTCGGTTAATGAGATGGGTGCTTTTGTTGCCAGAGTTTGATATTGACATCCAAGATAGAAAAGGGAGTGAAAATCAAGTGGCGGACCACTTTTCTCGTTTGGAGGAGGAGGGAATGCCGCATGATGGCCTTGAAATCAATGACTCTTTCCCCGATGAGAAACTCTTGGCTATTTCAATGAAGGAGGTGCCATGGTTCGCAGATCTAGAAAATTTCCTTGTGTGTGGAATCATCCCGGATGAGTTCTCTTCAAACCAAAGGAAGAAGTTCAAATGGGATTGTCAAGATTATTATTAGGATGAGCCATACCGTTTTCAGATTTGTACAGATGGTGTAATTAGAAGATGTGTACCGGAAGAAGAGCAAAGTAACATTCTTGGGGCTTGTCATTCTTCGCCATATGGTGGTTACCATGGTGGAGCAAGAACGGCGGCCAAAGTGCTAAGTTGTGGTTTCTATTGGCCAACTCTTTACAAGGATATAAGTGATGTGGTGAAAAGATGCGATGAATGTGAACGGGCTGGTGGAATCTTGAAGAAGAGTGAAATACCTCTCACTACTATTTTGGAGATTGATATCTTTGATGTGTGGGGTATTGACTTCATGGGTCCTTCTTTGAGTTCTTGTGAAAATATCTACATCTTGGTCGCGGTTGATTATGTGTCTAAATAGGTTAAGGCCATTTCTCTACCCAACAATGAAGTGAGAAGTGTGGTGGTATTCTTGAAGAAGAATATTTTCACAAGGTTTGGTACTCCGCGGGATATCATAAGCGATGAGGGGTCGCATTTTTGCAACAAGGCTTCTGACACTTTACTTAGCAAGTATGGTGTTACACATAAAGTTACGACTCCCTATCATCCACAAGCTAGCGGTCAAGTGGTAGTCTCCAACCGGGAGATAAAGAGTATCTTGTCCAAGACAGTGAATGCTAACCTGACAGATTGGTCCAAGAAGCTTGACGATGCAGTATGGGCTTATCGGACTGCTTTCAAAACTCCTATCAGATTGTCTCCATACCGGTTGGTGTTCGGCAAAGTTTTTCATCTTCCGGTGGAACTTGAGCACAAAGACATGTGGGCTCTAAAGAAGTTGAATCTTGATTGGGATGTAGCCGTTAACTTGAGGGTTGCACATTTGAATGAGTTGGATGAGTTTTGGTACCATGCTTATGCATGTTAGTCCTTGTACAAAGAAAAGATAAAATATCTTCATGAAAAATATATTTGGAACAAAGAGTTCAAGGTGGGTGATCTTGTATTGTTGTTCAACTCACGATTGAGGATGTTTCCCGGAAAGCTAAAGTCTAAATGGAGTGGTCCCTTTGAAATTGTGAGTGTGACGCCTTTTAGTGCATTAGACTTGAAGAACAAAAACAATGAGGTATTTTGAGTCAATGGTCACCGGGTGAAGAACTATTGGTAAAAGTTGGTGATGACCACATTGTGGCGGTGATTCATTTCAAACGATGGTAATCTGTGTCGTGTCGCGACATTAAATCAAGCGCTTCTTAGGAGGCAATCCATGTATTTATTGTTTCTCTTTTCTTTATTTCTTTTGTCGTTGGGACTCATTTTTGAGATAAATCGATTTGAATTGTGCTGTAGGAATGTGTGTGCCTTATAGGAATGGTGGATAGAAATCTGACTAAGTGTGCAAAATTTTGCGGACCGCACATTTCTAGTTGCTGCAGCAAAAGTGCTCTACAGCCACACAATAACCTTGTGGACCGTAGAACTGGAATGTGACAAATGCAACTCTCTGAAGTTGGTCCTTTAGAAAAAGGGTCAATCTGCGACCGCAACAACAAATTTGCGGTCCGCAACAGGGATCTGCAGCCGCACACATAATTCTGCGGACCGCAAAGTAAGAGGGCAACTAAGCCCCCAGGTAACAGAGTGCGGACCGCAATTGGAATTCTGCAGCCACACTTACTTCTCTTTCCCTTGGCTGAAATCGATGAGTATAAATAGAGGGGCTAGGGCCACTGTTCCCGTTTTCCCTCTCTAAGCACACAACCGATACTATTTTGAAATTTGTTGTTAAATCATCTGCTCACATGTCTAGCAATTGGTAATCACTCATTTCTTCACACTTATTCATTTGGTATGTTTCACAATCTTGTAATCTTTTTAATTTAATTTTTAGCTTTTTAGCAAAATTTTAGGCCATTTGTCTTGTGGGGGAAAATATGTAGTGGGTCATCTAGTACTTGCTAATTGGAAACTGGGTAAGTGTATTTTCATAATTTGATGTTGTTACCATGTCAAATTTGTGAAAAATATTTCAAGACCTAGTTAAAAATACTACATGTCGTAATTGTTTGAAATCTGCACCCACACAAGAAATTGTGCGGTCCACAGAAGTTGGATCTAGGGAACCTTTAGTCAAGCATGACTCTGCGGCCGCAAGGAAAATTGTGCGGACCGCAGAGATTTCATTGCGGCCGCAAAACAAACATTCTACTAGGTGATATTTATGACTCAATGTGCAGCCGCAAGATAAATTATGCAGTTTGCAAAAAATAAGTTGCGGCCGCAAAACAGCCAATTCTCTGTTATCAGAGAGTTGGCATATTTGAGGGATCTGAGTTGCGGCCGCAATAAATAATACGTAGACCACAATCCTTAACTGCGATCGCAAGAGAAAATTTTGCGGTCCGCAAGGCCCAATCTGCGCCGCAATGAAAAATGTGCGGACCACAGTTTCAAATGTGTTTCCTCACTGTGTCTTCTGATGTGTCCTTACAGATCTTATTGCATGTTTGAACTTGAACTGTAACTAACAATCACCTTTGCTAGGTAAAGAAAATGGTGCGATCTAGAGGCAGAGGCGAAACTTCGAAAGGAAGGGGTGACCTTTCTCGGGGACGAGGGAAGAGACCCTTACCTAGTGCCCAACAACATGAAATCAGAAAGAAAATAGCAGCCGGCAAAGGGACAGGTGCAGACCTTTCCGAGACCAGTTCTTATGCCCCATCTAGGGAAGCATCAGACGACAACTCAGCCTCTGTACATGAGCAGTCCACTGTCCAGTCAAGGACGCTAGAAAGGTATTAGCTCAGGGACGAGTCGTCCAAATCCCATAGAACTTCCGAGGGTTCGAAGAGTTCTAGTCAGACTATTGAGCCTTCCACTACACCTGTCCCTCATGCACCAGAAACATCAGTTCAGTACTTCCTCGATGATGGCATAGGGGGAGGTGCTACAATTGCCAGCCTTGAGCGGTTGAAGAAGAAAGAGGAATGAGAGGACGGGTTTGTCAGCTTGGCTGCTTTCTCAAGTTTCTGTGAATGGTGGCCGATGAGGTCGCTCACTGTTGAGCGACAATTTCAGTTAAAAGATCTAGAGAGGTACAACCCTGCAGTATTGAGACAGTTTAGAGAGCGCAAAAGGTGGATATGGTTTACCCAGAGCGAGGTGGATGCTAAGGAGTAACTTGTCCGGGAATTCTATGCCAATATGGCGCATATCAAGAAAGGGGAAAAGGTGACAAAAGTGAGGAACCTCAAGGTGCAATTTGATCAGTACATATTGAATACCTACTTGGGATTTGATGATGTCGAGCCCACAGAGTATTTAGAGAAATGTGCACTTGGGGATGCAGCTCGTCCTTGGCTAGCAGAGATTCTAGCAGCTCCTAGCTATCACTACAATGGATCACAGTGATGTGCCGGGTAATTTCGGCACATTTTGATGCTATTTGCTTAAAGTTTAACTTGTTTAACTTGCTAATTCTCATGATACTTATGTAATTTTAGTGTAATTGCAGAATAACAAGTGTCAAGACCCAGAAGAACAGGAAAGAGTTCAAAAAGTTAGCTGAAGACAAGAAAAGAGGTTAAGAGCATCGCATATGTAAATATGCAGTCGCAGAACAGACATGCGAATCACATATTCTACAAGTAGATCGCAGACGAATACAGAACTTTAGGCCAATCTTCATGTCGAGAATGCGGTCGCAAATGCGACCGCAAAACAGGAATGCGAACCGCGAATTGGCCTGGTGAAATCACAAACATAAACAGAGTTCTGGGTAAAAGTCAGTGTGATGAATGCGATCGCATTCTGCGATCACATATTCGACATGCAAACCGCAAACCAAGATGCGACGAGAGCAAAACTGTCTGGTGTGATTTGCGACGGATGATGATAATTTGCGAACCACATTCCTGTTCTGCGACAGAAATGCGGTTCGCATTATTTCAACAAGGGCAAAGCTGACCGACATTCGCCTCGGGTTTTGGGCCTCTATAAATAGGTTTTATAGGGTTTTGTGAAGGTATTCTTGTCAGAACTTAGAGTACAAAATACGGCACTTGAGTATTTTTGAATTCTTAGAAGCTTTTGGTGATTGAAAACCCTCTATTTTTGTAAGATGATATCAATTACTCTTCCTTGTTCTTTAATTATCAGTATGTGTAGCTAAACTCAAACACTGAGGTTGTGAACCCTAGATGGGTAGAATGTGTTGAGATTTTGATATTGAATCCAATTCCGAAGGAATCTTGATATTTATTTATTTCTTGTTCTTGAATTAATCGTTAATGGTTGCAAACATTAATGAAAGCCAATTAACTCTAACTTATCTTGGAAAAGTGAGATAGAGTTTGGTAGAAATAAATAACAGAAATTCAAGGCTTTAAACCTTGTTTAACGAAATCACTTAGGAATAAGTAGGTTTTAATTTGGCAATTAATTGGTTGTTCTTAAGATTGACTCTTTTGTATTCGGGAGAATCGTAAGAGGATACATTATCCAAATATTGGGA
>MCJB01004413.1:130073-151728 GCA_002018475.1 Nicotiana obtusifolia
GGGGCATACAGAGCTTAAAGAGTTATACTTGAGTTACTAACAACAACCACCGTCCATGGTCAGTATTGCTTCATGTTTGCTAAGTAGAGTCTAGATTAGGAGAGTATCGTTTGAGTTGCTTGAGGACAAGCAAGAGTTTAAGTTGGTGGGTGTTGACGTGCCGGGTAATTTCGGCACATTTTGATACTATTTGCTTAAAGTTTAACTTGTTTTACTTGCTAATTCTCATGATGCTTATGTAATTTTAGTGTAATTGCAGAATAACAGGTGTCAAGACCCAGAAGAACAGGAAAGAGTTCAAAAAGTTAGCTGAAGACAAGAAAAGAGGTTAAGAGCATCGCATATGTAAATATGCGGTCGCAGAACAGACATGCGAATCGCATATTCTACAAGTAGATCGCAGACGAATACAGAACTTTAGGTCAATCTTCATGTCGAGAATGCGGTCGCAAATGCGACCGCAAGACAGGAATGCGAACCGCGAATTGGCCTGGTGAAATCGCAAACATAAACAGAGTTCTGGGTAAAAGTCAGTGTGAAAAATGCGATCGCATATTCAACATGCGAATCGCAAACTATGATGCGACGAGAGCAAAACTGTCTGGTGTGATTTGCGACGGATGATGATGATTTGCGGACCACATTCCTGTTCTGCGACAGAAATGTGGTTCGCATTATTTCAACAAGGGCAAAGCTGACCGACATTCGCCTCGGGTTTTGGGCCTCTATAAATAGGTTTTATAGGGTTTTGTGAAGGTATTCTTGTCAGAACTTAGAGTACAAAATACGGCACTTGAGTATTTTTGAATTCTTAGAAGCTTTTGGTGATTGAAAACCCTCTATTTTTGTAAGATGATATCAATTACTCTTCCTTGTTCTTTAATTATCAGTATGTGTAGCTAAACTCAAACACTGAGGTTGTGAACCCTAGATGGGTAGAATGTGTTGAGATTTTGATATTGAATCCAATTCCGAAGGAATCTTGATATTTATTTATTTCTTATTCTTGAATTAATCGTTAATGGTTGCAAACATTAATGAAAGCCAATTAACTCTAACTTATCTTGGAAAAGTGAGATAGAGTTTGGTAGAAATAAATAACAGAAATTCAAGGCTTTAAACCTTGTTTAACGAAATCACTTAGGAATAAGTAGGTTTTAATTTGGCAATTAATTGGTTGTTCTTAAGATTGACTCTTTTGTATTCGGGAGAATCGTAAGAGGATACATTATCCAAATATTGGGAGATATTGGGTAGTATATTAAACACCAATTGCATATCAAGAAAGGTATTCAATATTAATATCAAGAACATTCTACTACATTAAAGGGGGCACAACCTAGGTTTCTTAAATTCATAGTTTTCACATTCATACTATAAACATTAGTTTTCAATTTTCGTTTTCTTATACATTCAACACTTCTTTATTCTATTTGACGTACTTGATAGAATTACGACTTAGTCAAGTATTACATTAATTAGACAATAGTTTCACGCCTATTCCCTGTGGGATTTGACCCCAACCTTGTTGGGTTACTATTTTTGACATCGATCGCTTACACTATTATTAAGGTGTAATTTGAGCGAATCACACAGCAGGGGTTTCTATTCACAGGAGCACTCTAAGCTTCGAGGCAAAGGGGTGGCAAACCTTTGTATGCAGCAGACTAGGCCCATGCCAGAATGAGACATATTTTCCGATCCCTGGGGCAGTTCTAGTTGCTTCCATCATGGTCGGGTACCCTTTCAATGTGGATTCCGTGATGTCAACCAACATCTTGTGGTCTCCCCGCAAGCTAAGACATCCTACCCGTATCCCACCACCATTATAGAGTATTCATTGATAGATGCATACAACCCTAAGAAAAAGGGTCAGCCATCTACCACTACAGGCCAGTTTGATGAGCCACCGGTGGTAATTGTAGAGGCAGTTGATGTTCCATCCACTTCGGCCGAGCCCTCATCTAGCGCCGCAGCTATGCCTCCACCACCATCCTCAGTTTCTACAGCAGTTCCTGTCACAGGTTCTACCTCAGCTTTGAAGCTGGTGCCCATGCCTACAGCTCCACTTTCTGTGATGCGAGTCTTCCAGACATTAGCGATCCTCAACAACTAGATGCAAACAGCTCACTACAAAGCTGTCTAACTTATCCAGTACTGTTGCAGCACAATCTTCTATTCCGGCACCTCAGATGCCCCATCAGTGGAAGAAACATTGAAGAAGCTCGTGGAGAAGCAGAAAACCATCATGGCTACATTGGTACAGCATGGGTTAGTGATCGAAGAGCTGGGAAAATAAGTAAAGAAGATGAGAAAATCCCAGGCCTCCAAGAAGTCAGTGGACAAGCTTCGAAGAAAGGTTACCGAGCTTGCTGCAGCCGGAGATATTCCATTTGACATGCTGATTGACCCACACCATCCAGGCCCAAATCCTACAGCACCAACAGCACCGGTGGCTCCAGCTAGCCAGTCTGAGGAGCCAAACTTTATTGCCGAGGCAGTGCGTCAGATGTTCACCAACCTAGTCACTCCCAAAGTTGAGGATGATGAGATCCAGTTGGATGAGACTGAGGGCGGTAACGTTGCTATGGACACAGAGATGTCCAAGCAGCCATAGGGAGTTCTTCTTCACTCTTACCCTTTCTTTACTCTTATTTTGTTAAGCATTTGGGACAATGCTTATTTTTATTTAGGGGGTGGAGTTTATTTGATCTTATTTGTTGATTTTGAGACATTTGGCTTGTAATATCTTGATACTTTTTCTTCGTCTTCTCTCATTATGTATATATCTTCTCTTCCTCCCTCATTATATATATTCGTTATGCTTTCGATAGTTTTTGCTTTGTAGCTTCTTTATGTTTGGTTTTCCTATTAGTTAGTGTTTAATTTAGTAGTTTCCTTTTGAGTTAGTAGCTTCTTTGTTTGTTTTAGTAGCTTCTTTTTATGTTTTAGTAGATAATAAGCCTTTGGTTTTCTTAATGCCACAGTTCTTTCCAAAGGTAGTTTTTGTGTGAACCGGGTGACTCTTCCCAACGATGGATTGCGTGAGAACCTTCTTAAGGGAATGAGTCCGTTTTCTGTTTAGGTAATAATAGTAGGAGTAATGAATAAAAAGACCTAATTGAGTCATGCTCGAAGAGTCAATCGTGCTTCATTTGGTACCAACACACTTAACTAAGTGCTTATGGTTAGAAACAAGGTTTTTGAAAGAAACAGCTCTAGTTAGTGACTTTGTGACTCTTGTGTTGATTTAGGACTTCTTCGAGTGGTTTAATCGAACCATACTGATTTTAAATCTTGAATGTGGTCGTTGTGGGCCCTCGACTCTATCCTCTTTAACAATCAAGTTGCATGAGGGGTGAGATGCTTTGTTTCTAGTCCAAGTACCCGAGCGGAAGGTCTAGAATTTGCCCCGAATGTGTTTCAAGGCGAAATCTTAAGTTTTGCTTGGCTTGAGAAGTGATTATAGGCTTTCCTTGGCCCATTTGAATTTTCCATTGCCTACCAATGTTGTTATCCCTAGTTAACCCATTTGAGCCTCGAGCCTTTCTCATTTGATAACCATGTTACAAACCTTTACCCGTTTTGTCTTAACCCTCTCTTGGCACCCGAGCTTTCCTTAACACCCGTGTGAAACAATTGGCTAAAAACGTAAGTTTGGAGGAGAGACGAGGAACAAGAAAGAGGTATCAAGGTACAAAAAGAGGAAAAAAAATGATGAGAAGGAAAGGCAAGAAAAGAAAAGAACAAAAAGAAAAATGCAAAAAAATAAATAAGTGGAAGAGTTGAAGGGATTCAAAGAGAGATAATGATCCAAAACATGAAAAAAATCAAAGAGGGAGAAAATAAATGTCATGATCAAGAAAGAGTGATGTTAAGTCTCTCTAATTCCCCAAGAAAAAGAAAGTGCCTCAAAGAATTGGCAAATTGTGAGTAGAGAATAAAAACAATGGAGTGCTTAAGAAAGGTGAACCCACTCAATCATAGTGTATCCAACCCTAATCCAAAAGCTTTTATTACATCCCGAAAGAAGCCCTACTTGATTTCAGTTGAGTGAGCTTACATTAGTGGCGATTTACATGAGGGGCAAGCCTATGGTACTTGAAGCCGTATTTGCGACGTTCTCTTAAGAGAGATGAGTGAACCTTTCATAAAACTTTGGATTGAGTGCTAAAATTCTTAAGTGAGCTATGCAAACAGAGAGTAGAGGAGGAGGAGTTTGGGATCCACAATGACCTACATGAGAGAGCGAGCTTCCTTAATGAATAAAATCAACTCTTGATGCTCAAGTGTCACATTAGGCAATATGTGCATGAATGTTTAACTTGTCACGTTGTTGATAATACATAAGTAGTGTGTGTAATTGTTGGTACCAACTGATGTGTCAATGACACACCTTTGACTGGCTGAAATGACCCTTAATTTGTGGAGGTGGGAACTATTTTGTTTGCTTGAGTACAAGCAAAGACTTAAGTTTGGGGGGAATTGATAAGTGGAGATTTTGACAATTTATTAGCGCCTTTTAGCTTTTGTTTTAGTCCAAAAGCATTAAATTGTGTTCTCAAAACTAATGAAATGTGCAAAATTGCAGGAATGCTGGATGTTGGACTCCCAAGATGAAATTCGACTAAAAAAAGAGTAGTCTAAAGACAAGGCAATAAAAGCCACAGAATCTTACAATGAGTGGTCCACATAATTCCATCTGCGGCTGCAAACAAAGAAAGAAAACTCAGCAGACTTTTGAGAAAATTACGGACCACACATGAATTGTGTGGCCACAAAAGCTGGGCTAGGATCCAAGATCAGAGAGGTGACAAAAAGCCAAGTCTAGAGCTTTCTCGAATTGCGGTCCGCACAAAAGTTATGCGGCCGTAGAAGATTATCTTACGGTCGCAATCATACTATTGTGGACTGCAAAAGAGTTCCTTGCGGCCGCAATGCTAAATCTGCGGACCGCAGAAATATTGCCTCACGGCCGCATGACAAGTGAGGATTTTGACTACTTATTAGCGCCTTTTAGCTTTTATTTTCGTCCAAAAGCATTTAATTATGTTCTCAAAAATTGGTAAAATGTGTTAAATTACAGGAATTTGGAAGATGGACTCCAGAGATGAAATCCAACTCAAAAAGGAGTAATCTAATCTCAAGGCCATAAAACATAGAAGCTTAGAAGTGCGAACCGTAGAATATCATCTGCGGTCACAGATACGAAGAAAAGGGCAGAAGATCTTTGTGCAAAGTGCGGTCTGCACATGAATTGTTTTTTTGTGCGGCTGTAGAAGATGGCTAGGAACAAAAGTTCAGAGAATGTGCATTCCAAGTCTCCCAGAAGTGCGGTCCGCACAAGAATTGTGCAGCGGCAAAAGAAGTGCTGCGCGACCGCAGATGTAATTGTGCGAACCATAGAAAGAAAGCCTCATGGTCGCAGATCAGAATTATGCGGCTGCAGACCTTCAGTTCTTACAAGTTGAAAAAATCTGCGGACCACACCTGGAATGTGCGGCCGCAGAACCTTCCGAAGGGCATTTTTGTCCGAAATTTATAGCCTTGTATAAACAGACGAGTTTCACAATTTTAGGTCAACTTTTGATATCAGCAGCTACGGTAGCCGTTTCTCTTTACTTCTTTTAGTTGTTTTTCATATTTTGAGCTATTTTAACATTAATTTTATCATTTTAATCTTGCAATATGAGTTTAATTATCATTTTTTCTTCTTTTTCTTCAATTTCAAGCATGAGTAGCTAGATTTTCACTAGAGTAATCCTAGTGTATAAACCTTATGGGTATTTAATTTAATGCTTGTTTTATGGTTGGGCGTCTATTATTTAGCTTTATTCATGAATTTGTGGAATTAATGGTTGTAAACATTAGTTCATACCTATTTGACTTGGTCACAACTTGAGAAAGAGAGACTTAGTCTACGAAAACTTGGCTAACAAGAAATTGGGTCAATCGAGATTGATAATCCCAATTTTAAAGGGTTCAACCTAGAGATAGTAATAACCCGACTTGAGCTTTTATCAACCGTTTTGTGCAATACCCATTTGTACTTGAGAAAGCCAAATTGGACGAAATCACTCTATGATCGAGAGGTATTGAGTGGGTAACTGAGAGTTGATAGCTATAATACACCCCGATCAATAAAACAAGCATTAAGGTTTATATCGCATTAGGCAAACGCCTAAGTGATAATCATAGCCCTACGCTTTTACAAAACTTGAAAAACAACAAAAACAATTCTCTTAGTTTATTTCTCAACATGCATTCTTAGTTTTAAATTAGACTTAAAAATAACTCCAATTTGTGGAAGTGTAAATTGAGATAGTCAAATTCACATACTACAATATATACTCCAGTAGAAACAACCAAAGCAATTGGAATAACAACAACAATGAAGGCAATTGGAGTAGAAGCAATAATCAAGGGAATTGGCATAAGAACAATAACCAAGGCAATTGGGGAGGCAATAATCAAGGCGAACGGAATAAAAATTAAGGAAATCGGGGGTCGGGTTCTCAAAGGCCTCTGATGTATCAATAACCAAGCAACCCACCTCCTTATCCTTCCCATGGTTCTAGTTATTCCAACAATGAAATGAGCCGTATTGAGAACATGTTCAAGCAAATGATGGGGAAGAATTTAGATTCCGATGCCCAACTTGCCTCAACAACACATCGATCCGCAACTTAGAAATGCAAATGGGAAAAAACTCTCAAGCTTTAAATTCTTGTCCTAAGGAGGCACTACCAAGTGATACGATGGTGAACCCAAAGGGTGGGAACAACACGGGGCATGACATGGCCGTTACTACAAGAAGTGGAAGAGGTGGAAATGCACCTACCTCAAGTCAAAGGCAACTTGTTGATGATGATCAAGTGGTAGAAGAAGAGGAGATCTCGAACAATGTGGTTCAAGAAAATGATGAAGTGCGGATTGATATTGATGACACGGTGGAAGAGACTCAAGAGAAAGTGAACCCATCTAGGGATGATGTTATTGACATACCGGAACCGGTAGTGCAAAAGGCTAAGGCACCATTGCCTAAGCCACCTCCTCCATATCCTCAAAGGCTCGCCAAGCAAAATGGCGAGAACCAATTCAAAAAGTTCATTGACATGATGAAGAGTCTCTCGATAAATGTGCCATTAGTTGAAGCCTTGGAACAAATGCTTGGTTATGCAAAATTTATGAAGGATTTGGTGAAAAAGAAGCGGTCGATGAATTTTGAAACTATCAAACTCATCAAGTTAGTGCAATTGTGCATTTGATGGCTCCTAAATTGGAATATCTCGGTGCTTTCACAATCTCTTGTACCATTGGAAGTGCCGAGTTTGCCAAAGCTCTTTGTGTTTTTGGGGCGAATATCAATTTGATGAAGGTTTTCAAGACCTTAGGAATTGGGCAACCCAGACCCACATCTAATAAGATTACAAATGGCTGATCGTACAATGAAGAGGTCTTTGGGAGTTATTGAAATTGTATTGGTTCGTGTTGAAAAGTCCATATTCCCAGCGAATTTTATTATTCTTGATTGTGAAATGGACTATGAGGTGCTGATTATCCTTGGAAGACCTTTCCTTGCTACGGGGAAGGCTCTTGTTGATGTGGAAGCCAGAGAACTCATTTTCGGTATGGTTGATGAAAAGGTGGTGTTCCACGTGTGCAAATCTATACGGCAACCGAATAGCAATGAAGTGTGTTCTTTCGTTGACTTGGTGCCAACTTGCTCAAATTTGATGATGACGAGATGGATGGATTTATGTAATGTATGAATTCTTTGCAAGGAATGGGGTCTTACAACTATGCACCCTAAAACCTTTCCTTGGATCTTGAAAATAGGAAAATTCCTCCTACAAAGCCTCCACTTGAAGAGCCTCCTACCTTAGAGTTGAAGCCATTGCCTCCACATCTTAGGTGTGAATTTCTTGGCCCTAGTTCTACTTTACCGGTTATTCTTTCCTCTTGTTTGACTAACATGCAGGTTGACTCTATATTGGCGGTGTTCCACAAGAGAAAGAAAGCTATTGGGTAGAGTTTGGCAGATATTCGGAGGATAAGCCCCGCATTTTGCATGCATAAGATTAACTTGGAGGAAGATGCCAAACCATCCATTGAACAATAAAGGAGACTCAATGAAGCCATGGTCAAAAAGAAGATCATCAAGTGGTTAGATGTCGGGGTTGTCTACCCCATTTCCAACAGTTCGTGGACTTCTCCGATGTAATGTGTCCTAAAGAAGGGGGTATAACAGTGGTCACTAATGACAAGAACGAGTTCATTCCCACAAGAACGGTGATTAGGTGGAGAGTGTGTATGGACTATCCTAAACTAAACAAAGTCACGAGGAAGGACCATTTTTCACTTCTTTTCCTTGGCCAAATGCTTGATAGGTTCACGGGCCTTGCTTTCTATTGCTTTCTAGATGGATATTCGGGATACAACCAAATTCTTATTGCTCCAGAAGATCAAGAAAAAATAACTTTCACATGTCCCTATGGCACTTTCTCTTTCAAGCGGATGCTATTTGGCTTATGCAATGCACTGGCGACTTTTCAAAGGTGTATGATGGCGATCTTTACGGATATGGTAGAGGACTATCTTGAAGTCTTCATGGATGACTTCTCGGTAGTCGAGGGTTCCTATGATGATTGTTTGGCAAATTTGGATAGAGTATTGGCAAGGTGTGAAGAAATAAACTTGGTGTTGAATTGGGAGAAATGCCATTTCTTGGTTGAGGAAGGCATTGTCCTTGGTCAAAAGATTTCAAAGAATGGCGTAGAGGTCGACAAGGCGAAGATAGAGGTAATTTCTAAACTTCCACCTCCAACTTCGGTGAAAGGCGTGCGAAGTTTCTTTGGTCATGCGGGGTTCTACCGATGCTTCATAAAGGATTTTTCTAAAGTGGTGAATCCATTGTACAAGCTGTTAGAGAAAGATGCTAAGTTTCACTTCAATGATGATTGCATGAGAGCCTTTGAATTGCTAAAGTTCAAGTTGACAACTACTCCCATTATCACTGTTCCTAATTGGAGTATTCCTTTTGAGCTCATGTGCAATGATAGTGATGTAGCGGTTGGAGCAGTTTTGGGGCAACGCATCAACAAGGTTTTTCATCCGGTCTACTATGCTAGTAAGACCATAAATGATGCCCAAGTCAATTACGCCGTTACAGAGAAAAAGCTCTTTGCCATTGTGTTTGCAATTGAGAAGTTCCGCCCATACTTGGTGGGTGCAAAGGTTATTGTTCATACGGATCATGCGACACTTCGCTATCTTATGAGCAAGAAAGATTCAGAAGCTCGGTTGATGAGATGGGTTCTATTATTGCAAGAGTTTGATATTGACATCCAAGATCGAAAAGGGAGTGCAAATCAAGTGGTGGACCACTTATCTCATTTGGAGGAGGAGGGGAGGCCGCATGATGGCCTTGAAATCAATGACTCCTTCCCCGACGAGCAACTCTTGGCTATTTCAATGAAGGAGGTGCCATGGTTCGCGGATCTAGCAAACTTCCTTTTGTGTGGAATCATCCCGGATGATTTCTCTTCAAATCAAAGGAAGAAGCTCAAACATGATTATCAAGATTATTATTGGGATGAGCCATACCTTTTCCAGATTTGTACGGATGGGGTAATTAGAAGATGTGTACTGGACAAAGAGCTAAATGTTATTCTTGAGGCTTTCAATTCTTCGCCTTATGGTGGTCACCATGGCGGAGCAAGAATGTCGGCCAAAATGCTAAGTTGCGGTTTCTATTAGCCCACTCTTTACAAAGATGCAAGTGATATGGTGAAAAGATGTGATGAATGCCAACGGGTCGGTGGAATCTTGAAGAAGAATGAAATGCGTCTCACTACCATTTTGGAGATTGATATATTTGATATGTGAGGTATTAACTTCATGTGTCCTTTTGTGCCGGATTTGTACGGATGGGGTAATTAGAAGATGTGTACTGGACAAAGAGCTAAATATTATTCTTGAGGCTTTTGATTCTTCGCCTTATGGTGGTCACCATGGCGGAGCAAGAATGTCGGCCAAAATGCTAAGTTGCGGTTTCTATTAGCCCACTCTTTACAAAGATGCAAGTGATATGGTGAAAAGATGTGATGAATGCCAACGGGTCGGTGGAATCTTGAAGAAGAATGAAATGCGTCTCACTACCATTTTGGAGATTGATATCTTTGATGTGTGAGGTATTAACTTCATGTGTTCTTTTGTGAGTTCTTATGGAAACACCTACATCTTGCTCGCGGTTGATTATGTGTATAAATGGGTTGAGGCCATTACTCTACCCAACAATGAAGCAAGAAGTGTGGTGGCATTCTTGAAGAAGAACATTTTCACTAGATTTGATACTCCGAGGACTATCATAAGCGATGCGAGGTCGCATTTTTGCAACAAGGCTTTTGACACTTTTCTTGGAAAGTATGGTGTCACTCATAAAGTTACGACTCCCTATCATCCACAAGCTAGAGGTCAAGTGAAAGTTTCCAACCGAGAGATAAAGAGTATCTTGTCCAAAACAGTGAATGCTAACCAGACGAATTGGTCAAAGAAGCTTGATGATGCACTATGGGCTTATCGAACTGCTTTCAAGACTCCTATAGGGATGTCTCCATACCGGTTGGTGTTTGGCAAAGCTTGTCATCTTCCGGTAGAACTTGATCACAAAGCCATGTGGGCTTTAAAGAAGTTGAATCTTGATTGGGATGCAGCCGCTAACTTGCTGGTTACACATTTGAATGAATTGGATGGGTTCTGGTACCATGCATATGCAAGTTCGTCCTTGTAAAAAGAAAAGATGAAGTACCATCATGACAATTACATTTGGAACAAGGAATTCAAGGCGGACGATCTTGTTTTGTTGTTCAACTCACGGTTAAAGATGTTTCCCGGAAAGTTGAAATCTAAGTGGAGCGGTCCCTTTGAAATTGTGGGTGTGACACCTTTTGGTGCTTTGGGCTTGAAGACTAAAAATGATGAGGTATTCCGAGTCAATGGTCACCGGGTGAAGCATTATTTGGGAAAGGTTGATGATGGCCACGTAGTGGCAGTTATTCATTTCAAATTATGGTAATCTGCGTCGTGCCGCGATGTTGAATCAAGCGCTTCTTTGGAGGCAACCCATGTTTCTTTTCTTTTCTTTTCTTCTTTTGTAAATAGGCGTTATTTTTGTGCTAACTGGATTTAAAGTGTGTTGCAAGGATGAATATACTTTACAGAAACTGTGTCCAGAAAATTGGCTAAGTATGAAAAGAAGTGCGGACCGCACAATTGTGATTGCTACAGCAAAAAGGGAACTGCAGCTGCACAATTACAGTGCGGACCGCACAAATTGAAAGGGAAAAATGCAAACTCTCTGAAGTTGGTTTGTTAGAGAAATGGCCAAAGTGCGGTCGCACATCAAAATTTGCGGTCCGCAAAAAAAATCTGCGATCGCACTGCAAATTCTGCGGACCATAGATCAACAAGAGCTTTTGAGCCCCAGGTAACAGAGTGCGGATCGCAGTAGGAATTTTGTGGCCGCAGTCATCCCTTTGTCCCTTAGTCAGACCGTCCAGTATAAATAGTAGACTTAGGGCTACTGTTCATTTTTTTTCCCTCTCTGAGCACTCACAAATCTAAAATATTGAAATCGTTTGTTAGATCATCTGCCATACACAGTCAACATCTGTGATCACTCATTTGCACTAATTCATATATGGTATGCCTCAATTACTTGTACAATTTTTTAATTTTTAGTTTCATTGACAATTTGTTAGTTAGTTTTAGGCCATTTATCAATAGAATTCAATATTACAACCATATGGGGTTTAAACAGTAGTGGGTCAACTGGTAATTTCTCTAAAGAGAATGGGTGAATTGATTTTCATACTTAAATGTTAACACCATGTCAAATTTGTGAAAAAATTATTAACCCTAGAACTCTGCTTGTAAATGTTTTGAGATCTGCGGCCGCACAAAAAATTGTGCGATCCGCCAAAGTTGAGATTAGGGTATATTAGTCAAGACTGATTTTGGGCCGCGATGAAAATTGTGCGGACCGCAGAAATCCCATCGCGGCCGCATAAAAGTGATTGTGGCTACAAAACGGCCCACTCTCTGTCATCAGAGAGTTGGTATTTTGGAGTATCTGAGCTGCGGCCGCAATGATAAAAGTGCGGACCACACTCCAAGTCTAAGTTTGCACAAATAATTTTGCGGACCGCTGATTCAGTTCTGCGGCCGCAAGATCAAATTGAGCGGTCCGCAATGCCCTACCTGCGGCTGCACTTATAATTGTGCGGACCGCACTCCCCTACCCTACAAACATGTTTTACACTGTGTGTCCACTGTCTATCTGGTGTGTTCCTGTATGTTACACTTGAATTAAAACTGACATCTGCTTTTGCTTGGTACAGAAAATGGTTAGATCTCGAGGTAGAGGTGATACTTCAAAGGGGAGGGGTAAACCTTTTAGGTGTCAAGGCAAGAGTACTTTACCCCTCGCCCTCCAAAAGATAATCTCAAAGAAGACTACAGCCGGTCAAAGGAAAAATGTAGAGCCCTCCGAATCCAGTTCTTATGCCCCGTCTATGGAAGCATCGGAGGGCAACTCGGTTCAAGAGCTGTCGGCTGTCCAATCAAAGCCATCAGGAAGGTATCAACTCTGGGACGAGCCTTCTACTTCACATAGCACCTCCGAGGGTTTGGAAAGTGCTAGTCAGGCTTCCGAGCCCTCCTCTACACTTGTCCCTGAGGCACCAGCCATTACAGTTGATGACATCCCAGATGATAGCCGAGGGGGAGATACTACAATTGCTACCGTGAGCGGTCGAAGAAGAAAGAGGTCTGGGAGGACCGGTTCGTTCGTCTGGCTACCTTCACTAGCTTCTGTGGGTGGTGGTCGGTGAGGTGGCTTATTCTTGAGCAACAGTTCCAATTGTAAGATCTTAAACAGTATAATTGGCAGTATTGAGGTAGTTCCGAGAGCGAAAGGGGTGGATATGGTTCACCCAGAGCGTAGTGGATGCAAAGCAGTATCTTGTCCGGGAATTCTATGCCAATGTGGCGCACATAAAAAAACGGACAAAAGTGACCAAAGTGAGGAATCTGAAAGTGCGGTTTGACCAGCACATATTGAACACCTACCTGGGGTTTGATGATGTTGAGCTTGCACAGTACTTGGAGAAGCTGTCAATGGGAGATGCAGCTCACCCATGGCTAGCTGAGATATTGCAGCTCCGGGGCCACCGCCACCATGGATCACAATGGGGGTTCCTATTCAGCTGAACTCCCTAAACTTTGAGGCGAAGGGATGGCAGACCTTTGTCTGTAGCAGACTAGACCCGTGCCACAATGAAACAAACCTTCCTATCCCGCAGGCAGTTCTAGTCGCCTCCATCATGGACGGGTAACCGATCAATGTGGGTGTCGTGATATCGGCCAACATGTCTTTGGTCACCAGACAAGCTGATAGCTCCTACCCGTATCCCAACACCATTACTGAGTACCTCACGGATGCACGGGTGGAGCCGAAAGATTTTGATACGAAGGTTCCGGCTAAGAAGCTCTTTTCATGGTATTCTCTAATGGATGTAGACAACCCTAAGAGAATGGGTCAGCCGACTACCACAATAGGCCAATCTGATGAGCCATCAGTGGTAGCTGCAGAGACAACCGACATGTCCTCCACTTCAGCAGAGCCTTCAGCCAGTGCAGCAGCTATGGCCCCACCTTCAACCTCAGTGCCTTCCATCTCGGCTTTGAAACCGGTGCCTATGCCCACTGCTCCACTTTCTGCTCTGCGAGTCTCCTAGATACTAGCGAGCCTCAATAACTGGATGCAGACAGCTAATGCAAAGCTGTCTGACATATCCAGTCATGTTAGAGCACAGTCATCCATTCCGGCACCCCAAATTCCCCTCACAGTTGAAGAAACTTTGAAGAAGCTCTTGGAGAATTAGAACACAATTATGGCCACTCTGGTGCAGCATAGGTCAGTAGTAGAAGAGCTGGGAGGGGAAGTGAAGAAGATGCGAAATTCCCAAGCCTCCAAGAAGTCAGTGGGCAAGCTCTGCAGACAGGTTACCAAGCTTGCAGCAGCCAGAGACATTCCATTTGATATGTTGATTGACTAGCACCATCCAGACCCAGATCCTACCAGCTGGCCAGTCTGAGGAGCCAGACATTGCTGCTGACACTGCCGAGGCAGTACGTCAGATAACCAGCCACTCCCGGAGTTGAGGATGATGAGATCCAGTTGGATGAGGTTGAGGACAGTGACACTGCTATGGACACAGAGATGGCCAAGGAGCCATAGGGAGCTTTCTTCACTTTTACCCTTCCTTTACTCTTGCTTTGTTAAGCATATTATTCGGGGGATGGGGGGGGGAGGGGGTGGAGTTTATTTGATATATTTTGCTGATTCTGAAACATTTGGCATGTAATTAACTTGATACTATTTTCTTCTTCTTTCTCATTATGCATATATTCTCTCTACTCTCGCATTATGTATAATCGTTACGCTTTCAATAGTGTTTGCTTTGTAGTTTTTTTTTATGTTTGTGTTCTTATTAGTTAATGTTTAACTATGTAGCTTATTTTTGAATTAGTAGCTTCTTTCTAATTTAGTAGTTTCTTTTTGTGTTTTAGTAGTTAATAAGCCTTTGGTTGTCTTAATGCCACGGTTCTTTCCAAAGAGTAGTTTTTGTGTGAATCGGGTGACTCTTTCCAACAATGGATGGCGTGACAACCTTTTTAAGGGATTGAGTACGTTATTGGTGTTTAGATAATAATAGTAATAGTAATGAATAAAAAAACCTAATTGAGTCATGCTCGAAGAGTCAAACATGCTTCACTTGGTACCAACACACTTAACTACGCCTTTATGGTTAAAAATAAGATTTTTTGGAAAGAAATAGCTCTAGTTAGTGACCTTGTGACTCTTGTGTTGACTTGGGAAATCATCGAGTAGTTTAGTCGAACCATAGTTATTTTCAATCTTGAACATGGTCGTTGTGGGCCCTCGACTCTATCCTCTTAAATAATCCAGCTGCGTAAGAGGTGAGATGTTTTTGTTTCAAGTCCAAGTACCCGTGCGAATGGTCTAGAACTTGTCCCGAATATGTTTCAAGGCGAAATCTTAAGTTTTGCTTGGCGTTAGAAGTGATTGTAGGCTTTCCTTGACCCGCTTGAAGTTTTCCATTGCCTACCAATGTTGTTATCCCTAGTCAACCCATTTGAGCCTCGAACCTTTCTCATTTGATAACCATGTTACAAGCCGTTACCAATGGAGTTTGGGAGGAGAATTTTGGGATCCACAATGACCTACACGAGAGAGAGAGAGAGAGCTTCCTTAATGAATAAAGTCAACTCTTGATGCTCAAGTGTCACATTAGAACAATATGTGCATGAATGTTTAACTTGTCGCCTTGTTGATAATACATAAGTAGTGTGGGTAGTTGTTGGTCCCAACTGATGTGTGAATGG
Organism: Nicotiana obtusifolia; assembly: GCA_002018475.1. NCBI lineage: Eukaryota > Viridiplantae > Streptophyta > Magnoliopsida > Solanales > Solanaceae > Nicotiana > Nicotiana obtusifolia. Next base: position 145,545 of record MCJB01004413.1, read on the forward strand.
CTCATCTTTGACTGGCTGAAATGACCCTTAACTTGGGAACTATTTTTGTTAGCTTGAGTACAAGCAAAGACTTAAGTTTGGGGGGAATTGATAAGTGGGGATTTTGACTACTTATTATCGCCTTTTAGCTTTTGTTTTAGTCTAAAAGCATTGAATTGCGTTCCTGAAACTAATAAAATGTGCAAAATTGCATGAATGCTAGATGTTGGACTCCCGAGATAAAATCCGACTCATATAGCAGTAGTCTAAATACAAGGCAATAAAAGGCACAGAAGCTTACAATGTGCGGTCCGCAGAATTCCATCTGCGGCTGCAATCAAAGAAGGAAAACTCAGCAGACTTTTGAGCAAATTGCGGATCGCACATGAATTGTGCCGTCGCAAAAGCTGGGCTATGATTCAAGATCAGAGAGGTGACAAAAAGCCAAGTCTAGAGCTTTCTCGAATTGCGGCCTGCACAAGATTTGTGCGGCTGCACAAGATTATCTTACGGCGGCAATCATACTATTGTGGACCGCAAAAGAGTGCCTTGCGGCCGCAGTGCTAAATCTATGGACTACAGAAATATTGCCTCACACCCGCATGATAAGTGGGGATTTTGACTACTTATTAGCACCTTTTAGCTTTTGTTTTAGTCCAAAAGCGTTTAATTGTGTTCCCGAAAATTGATAAAATGTGCTAAATTGCAGGAAAATTGGAAGATGGACTCCCGAGATAAAATCCAACTAAAAAAGGAATAATCTAAACTCAAGGCCATAAAACACAGAAGTTTAGAAGTGCGAACTGCAGAATATAATCTGCGGCCGCAGATATAAAGAAAAGGGCAGCAAATCTTTGTGCAAAGTGCGGTCCGCACATGAATTGTGCGGCTGCAGAAAATGGCTAGGAACAAAAGTTTAGAGAATGTGCATTCCAAGTCTCCAGAAGTGCGGTCCACACAAGAATTGTGCGCCCGCAGAAGAAGTGCTACGCGGCCACTGATGTAATTCTGCGGACCACATAAAGAAGGCCTCGCGACCGCAGATTAGATTTATGAGCCTGCAGACCTCCAGTTCCTACAAGTTGAAGAAATCTGCGGACTGCACATGGAATTGTACGGCCGCAGAACCTCCAGAAGGACATTTTTGTCCGAAATGTCTAGCCTTATATAAATAGATGAGTTTCACAATTTTAGGTCAACTTTTGACATCAGCGGCTACAGTAGTCGTTCTCTTTACTTCTTTAAGTAATTTTTCATATTTTGAGCTATTTTAACATTAATACTATCATTTTAATCTTGCAATATGAGTTTAATTATAATTTTTTCTTCTTTTTCTTCAATTATAAGCATGAGTAGTTAAATTTTTACTAGGGTTGTGACCCAACCTTAGTGTGTAAACCTTATGGGTGTTTAATTTAATGCTTCTTTATGGTTGTGGTGTTTCTTATTTAGCCTTGTTCATGCTTTTATTTGTCGAATTAATAGTTGCAAATATTAGTTCATGCCTATTTGACTTGGTCTCTACTTGAGAAAGATAGACTTAGTCTAGGAAAACTTGGCTAACAAGAAATTGGGTCAATCGAGAGATTGATAATACCAATTAAAGGGTTCAACCTAGAGATAGTAATAACCCGACTTGAGCTTATATCAACCGTTTTGTACAGTACTCATTTGGACTTGAGAAAGTCAAATTGGGCAAGATCACTCTCTGATCGAGATGTATTGAGTGGGTAACTGAGAGTTGATAGCTATAATACACCTCGATCAATAAAATAAGTATTAAGGTTTATATCACATTAGGCAAACACCTAGGTGATGGTCATAGTCCTAGGCTTTTAAAAATTTGAAAAACAAAAAAAATAATTCTCTTAGTCTATTTCTCAGCTTGCACTCTTAGTTTTAAATTAGACGTAAAAACAACTCCAATTTGTGGAAGTGTAAATTGAGATAGTCAAATTCACACACTACAATATATAATCCCAACTCTCATATATAGTTCCCTCTGAAAATCGACCCCGACTCTTGTAGGGTACTATCATTGCATTTGACCGTTTCATAACCTTGAATTGGGGTGTGAAATTGGACGAGATCATCGCAAAATCTCAGCTCCTGCCAGATGAAGAATTGTGCAGACCGCACATGGAATTGTGTGGCCGCAAAACCTCCCGAAGGGCATTTTTTTTCGAACTTTTCAGCCTTGTATAAATAGACGAGTTTCACAAAATTAGGTCAAGTTTTGACATCAGCAAGTACTGTAGTCGCTTTTCTTTGCCTCTTTTGGAAGTTTACTATATTTTGGTGTATTTTACAATAGATTTTATTATTTTAAGCTTACATTATGAGTTTAATTAATATTTCTTCTTCTTTTTCTTCAAACCCAAACAAAAGTAGCTAGATTTTCACTAGGTTTGTGACCCAATCCTAGTGTATAAACCTTATGGGTATCTAAGTTAGTGCTTGTTTATGATTGTGTGTTTATTATTTAGCCTAGTTCATGTTTTAATTTGTGGAATTAATGGTTGCAAATATTAGTTCATGCCTATTTGGCTTAGTCTCTACTTGAGAAAGAGAGACTTAGTCTAGGAAAACTTGGCTAACAAGGAATTGGGTCAATCAAAAGATTGATTAACCCAATTAAAAAGTTCAACCTAGAGGTAGTAATAACCTGACTTGAGCTTTTATCAACTGTTTTGTGTGATACCTATTTGGTCTTGAGAAAGCCAAATTGGGCAAAACTACTCTTTGACCGAGAGGTATTGAGTGGGTAATTGAGAGTTGATAGCTATAATACTACCCGATCAACAAAATAAGCATTAAGGTCTTTATCCCATTAGGCAAACACCTAGGTAATGGTCATGGCCCTAGCCTTTTTACCAATTTGAAAAATATTAAAAACAACTATCCTAGTCTTATTTCTTTATTTTGCTAACTTTAGTGTAAAATTAGGAATAGAAACAAAACCCTTGTGTGGAAGTGCAAATTAAGATTATTCAGTCTCACGCATTAGAATATATACCCCTAACTTCCATCTAGCTCCCTATGGATTTGACCCCGACTCTTCGTTGGGTTACTATAATTGCACACGACCGTTTCACATCTTTTAGCGGTGTGCATTTTGATACGATCATCCCACGTGAATTCTCCTTCAAAGTACGTTAGATATCCTCCAAATTAGGTTTAGACTTACTTTTATATGAGTTAGGGGGGTCTTGGGCCGAAATAACCTTGTCCCTGGCGAAGTAGGAGATGTTTCCCGTCACGCGCGCCCAGGGTAGCATGGGGCGCTAGCCCTGGCGCTGGGAAAATAAACATTCTAGAAATTGGGCCACAGGTAGCCCTATGCTGCCTGTGGCCCTGAAAAATGCCATTTTCAATTTTTTCTCCTTTTTGACTCTAATCTCGCACCTTCAACCCCTATTACCTCTGGATGATTTCTACATATAATAACATCACAAATAAGTATAAATCAATACATTTCACATCCGAAATCCACGAAACACGAATAAAATATGAGACGATATGCATATAAAAATATATACTTTAAGCAAAATATCAAAGGTCTTGAAAACAAATGCAATTATTTCTTTCTTTCTTTTTTTTTTAAATGCAATTATTTCGTTCGACTATATTACTACATATAGTGTATAACATTACATATATATGGTTTTCTAACTTCCTACGTGTAGCTCTAGAAGCTAATAAATCCTCTCTTTTTTTTTCTTTTTTTTTTCATATTTGAGAGCCATTTTATACATAAAGCCAAATAGTTATGTGAGCCTTGACATATGGATATTGGGGTTCCATTTATTTAGAGAAATCAAACAAACAAAAAGTCAATAAGCAATAAAATAAATAGTGACGGAAGCTAGCGAATAAAGATGTGACAACACTTTTGGGAAAAACATCTCACTGAGAGATGTCTGACTAAAAAATGGGAAGAGTAAAAGGCAAAAATATCCATATTTTTTAATCTGCTAACACGATTGTACTTATTTGTTGGAACTAAAATGAATATTTGATCAATTATCAAAAATTAAATGGTTCATTTTGATGTCCTTTTGATATACCGGGGGGCAGTTTAGGAATAACAAATCGGCATTTATGGAATAAGGTTCTCAACATGCACCACTTACGTATCAAAGTTAGGTTAAGGAAGATCTTGAAGAGACGTGAGAAGTTTTTAAACAAAGAAAAAGTCAAGTAGTTACAAAAGTGAAGTTTAACTAAAAATAAAGGGAACAGCGAAAGGCAAAAGTGTACATACTTTTAATGTGCTAGCGCAATTATATTTTAGAACTAACTATGAAGATAATAGTACTAATTTATTATGTATATTAGCAAACGAGTATATAAAACACTAAATCTGTTCTTCTTGTTATTAAGATATAGTGAGACAGTTGAATGTCACATTTCTGATTTAAAGTTTGGGATCAGCTATTTTTCATTTTTGTCGCGTTATTTTCGGTAATAGAAAGGGATCTTGTAATAACGGTGAAATTATTTTTGTGTGACTTATATGTTACGGTTCGAATCGTGAAAGTAGCTACTTATGCTTACATTAGGATAGACTGTCTTATATCACACATCTTGAGCAAGGGCGGGCCTAGAGCATTGAATATGGTTCGCGGGAACCCAGTAAATCTTGCGTAGGTCCTGTATTTATATTAAGAAATTCACTAAATATCTATAAATATCTAACTGTAAATCCAATTATTATTACATATTAATTGAAATTACGGTAAGAACCCATAAACCTCAATTCCTGAATCCCCTCTATCCTTAAGATACAACTCTTTTCTTTCTTCTTTTTTCTTTATGTCAGCTGTCATCTTTCTTCTTTCTTCTTTATTGTCATCTTCCTTCTTTATGTCTTTCTTTTTTCGTTGTCGGCCATCTTCATCTTCTTTTGTCTTCTTTTCCTTATCCGTTGATTGTGGGTACACAATATTGAGGCGCTGCTAGGGTAGATGATTGAAGCCGAAAAAGTATGGTAGTGACTAGACGAGATGTTCAGAATAACTTTAGTATAAGATGATAAAATTGGAATAACATATATAGAGATTAAAGGGAATAAATTGTTTAGAATATATGAATATGATGAATACTTATTTGTTAGATAATAATCAACAATATAAGATATTGCTACTATATCTACTTAAAGGTCTTAATAATGATATTAAAAGAAAAATATTTGACCTGTTACTTATCGAAGAAATAATAGAATTTACTGAAACAATGCAACTATTAAATCAACAATGGTATGAATTTGATATACTATATAACATAGATTTATACGACTTAGATATCTACTCAGATTAATGATAAATCAAGAATACTTAGAATATTGGCTAGAGACTATGACAAACCTAGATTTATTAGAAAAGCTACTTATAGATAATATAACGATCTACCTTAAAACACAAAATGTATAATATTTAGATTTTATTTATGAAAATATAAAAGAAATAAAGAGACTAATACCACTAAAAGAAGAATATTATGAAAAAGCCTAATGAATTCCGTACCCCCAAATTGGTATCAGAGCCGTAAGATAATAAAATGAATAAAGAAGAATATGCAGTAAGTGAAAATACATATAGGAGTCAAGAAGGAGTAGAAATAAACATAATACACTCTAATTTAGGACGAAGGTATAAGAAAATAGGAGATCGATTACACTTAATGCCAGAAAAAGAATAAGCTAAGATAGAAGATAATTTAACAGCTATGGTAAGATTAGCAAAAGAAAAAGAAGAAATTGATAGGAATAAAGAAATTGAAAAAATTAGACAACAAACGAAAAAAGAAATACAACAAATAGAAGAAGTAAAAAATATCAGAATAAAAGAATTAGAAAAAGAACTAGCAATGTTAAAACAAATATATGAAGACAAGCTAAAAGAGAAAGCAAAAAGAAAAGAAGAAGAACAAGAAAGAAAATTAGCAGAAGAAATAGAAAAATTTAAAACGCCAATACAATTAGAAGATCAAGAAGTAAGAATAGAAGAAATAAACGACGTAGATTCAGATATTACTATAGAAGATCATTACTCAGAAACTAGTGAAACATACACAGAACTTATAAAAAATATGGAATTAGAAATAAATACGGGAGATATAGATACTAAACCCTCTATATCGGGAAAACAAACTGTTTATAATAACCATGAACATTATAAAACAAATAAAACTCTATGGGATAAAC
>MCJB01004418.1:0-12630 GCA_002018475.1 Nicotiana obtusifolia
GTCAAGTAAAGGATCAAAGGTCTTCCCGGCTCTGGTGGAACCAGCACAGGCGGGAAGACCTTTGATCCTTTACTTGACGGTCTTGGAAAACTCTTTTGGGTGCGTATTGGGTCAACATGATATCACAAGAAAGAAAGAGCAGGCGATCTATTATCTTAGTAAGAAGTTCACTCCTTACGAAGTAAAGTACACCCTGCTTGAGAGGACATGTTGCGCTTTGACTTGGGTGGCACAAAAGTTCAAGCATTACTTGTCCTCCCATACCACTTATCTCATCTCTCGCATGGATCCTCTGAAATACATTTTTCAGAAGCCTATGCCCACAGGAAGGCTTGCCAAATGGCAGATTTTACTCACAGAGTTCGATATCATTTATGTGACTCAGACCGCAATAAAAGCTCAAGCTTTGGCCGACCATTTGGCCGAAAATCTAGTGGATGATGAATACGAGCCATTAAAGACGTACTTTCCTGATGAAGAGGTTATGTCTATTGATGAGGTTGTCCACAATGAGAAATCGGGTTGGAGACTCTTCTTTGATGGAGCTGCTGACATGAAAGGAGTCGGAGTAGGAGCTGTACTTATCTCTGAAACGGGGCAACATTACCCTGTAACAGCTCAACTTCGATTCTATTGCACCAACAACATGGCAGAGTAAGAGGCGTGCATTCTGGGGCTAAGGTTAGCCGTAGACATGGGAGTCCAAGAAATACTGGTTTTGGGAGATTCAAACTTGCTGGTCCTCCATATTCAAGGAGAATGGGAGACTCGGGATTTAAAGCTCATACCTTACCGACAGTACTTGCATGACCTTTGTCAGCGATTCAGGTCAGTTGAGTTTAAGCACATCCCCAGGATTCACAATGAGGTTGCTGATGCTTTAGCCACTCTAGCATCCATGTTACATCATCCAGACAAGGTTTATGTTGATCCCATACATATCCAAGTTCATGATCAACATGCCTATTGGAATATGGTAGAAGAAGAAATTGATGGTGAACCTTGGTTCCATGATATCAAGGAGTACATCAGGTTAGGAGTATATCCAACACATGCCACAGGTGATCAGAAGAGAACCATTCGACGTCTGGCCAGTGGATTTTTCCTGAATGGAGGAATCTTATACAAGAGGACTCCGGATTTAGGATTGCTGAGGTGCGTAGATGCCAAAGAGGCCTCAACTATCAAGGCTGAAGTGCATTCCGGAGTTTGCGGTCCACATATGAATTGGCATGTATTGGCAAAGAAGATACTTCGAGCAGGTTATTATTGGCTCACCATGGAACGGGACTGTATCAGTTTTGTTCGCAAGTGTCATCAGTGCCAAGTACACGGTGATCTGATCCATTCTCCTCCGTCTGAATTGCACACAATGTCTGCACCATGGCCCTTTGTTGCTTGGGGCATGAATGTTATTGGGCCTATTGAACCGGCAGCATCAAATGGGCATAGATTTATTCTGGTAGCCATTGATTACTTCACCAAGTGGGTCGAAGCTGTAACTTTCAAGTCTGTGACCAAGAAGGCAGTGGTGGATTTTGTTCATTCAAATATCATTTGCCGATTCGGAATTCCCGGGGTGATCATAACAGACAATGCTGCTAATCTCAACAGTCATTTGATGAAAGAGGTATGCCAACAGTTCAAGATTATGCATCGGAACTCCACTCCGTATTGCCCCAAGGCAAATGGAGCTGTCGAGGCTGCCAACAAGAACATAAAGAAAATACTTCGTAAGATGGTCCATGGTTCTCGGCAATGGCACGAAAAGTTGCCTTTTGCATTATTGGGTTATCGCACTACTGTTCGCACTTCAGTGGGTGCAACTCCTTATTTGTTGGTATATGGAACTGAGGCAGTTCTACCAGCAGAAGTTGAGATTCCATCTCTTCGGATCATTGCAGAAGCCGAAATTGATGATAGCAAGTGGGTCAAAACCCGGCTCGAGCAATTGAATCTGATTGATGAGAAAAGATTGGCCGCAGCATGTCATGGTCAATTGTATCAGAAAAGAATGGCAAGAGCATACAACAAGAAGGTGCGCCCTCGGAAATTTGAAGTGGGCCTGATGGTATTGAAACGTATTCTCCCTCACCAGGTGGAAGCTAAAGGCAAATTCGCCCCAAACTGGTAGGGACAATTCATCGTGACGAGAGTGTTGCCTAATGGTGCCTTGTATTTAATAGACGTGGAAGGCAAATGTGTAGATATGGCTATCAATTCTGATATAGTTAAGAGGTACTATGTATGAATTCTTTGCTCATCTTCAATTGTATTTTGTACTTGGCACAGTCGAAGTTGAAATGACGAAGGCATTTTGTTCCGCTATCCAAACACTTCATCCTTTGTCTACCCTTTTGAGCCTTATTTATTTTCTTTCACATCCCTCTTTTGGAATCTGTAGCAGAAAACGAAAAGAAGGAAAAAAAAAAGAAAAAGAAAAAAGGAAAAAAAAACGAAAAGAAAGAAAAAAAAAAAGAAAAGAAAAAGAAAAAAAAAGGAAAGAAACAAACAAACAAAAGGAAAAGGGAAAAATGTTTGAACTACGTTCGACCTGATTCCTTTTAAGGATACGTAGGCAGCCTTACGGTTTGGTCCCATCAAAACAAAAATTAAAATTTCCCCAGACCCCAAAAGAACTGGGGCAGAAGTTTTTGAATTTGAAAAGACCTGATTCCAAAAGTTGTAATTTTACCCCTATTGTTATCTTGAATTATTTTGAGCTTTCATGCCGCCCTTTATTTCTAACCCTGTCCAAAAGCCCACATTACAGTCCAAAGAAAGACCTTCCGATCAATCTTCGGGGATGCCGAGTCAAGCGAGGTAGAGACATGATTCACATCAGAGGCAACACTCCATTCATGAGGAGAGAAAATTTAAAAATGAGAGAGTCTTATTGGTGAAAACCCTTGCGGGCACCATAAGGCGATGGTGAGATGAGAGAAAATTCAAAATGAGAGAGTCTTATTGGTGAAAACCCTCACGGGCACCATAAGGCGATAGTGAGTTAAGAGTTAAACAAATGAGAGAAGCTGATTAGTGAATTTTTCGGGACACTACAAGTCAAGTGGGCTCACAACTTTACAGAGAAATGGGATCAGTGAAAGTCGGTTTACGAGGTATGGACTCATGCCGTGAGCTGAATATGATTGGTTGGGTGGATCAGGCTGATCAATCCGAAATGCATGTCATGATCATTGGAGCCGGCCGTTTTCCCAGATAAGTCTTTCCCTTTTTAATTTCCTTCGCATAAACATTTTTTGTGTTCAAAATTTTCCTTTGATCTTTTGTCCCAAAATCATTACGCTTTGCTTTTTGAGTCTATCATTAGGAGTTTCTTTCGATTAGCCCATGTCGAATAAGTAGGAAAAGGATTTCAAGCTTACTACCAACTTCTCAATTGCACAAAGCAGAACTCGGCCGAGCATATTATGACTTGGAATGAGGGTATGCAAATAGTTAAAAGTTCAGGCAGTAAGGCAATTCTTGAGTTTTGAGGAAATACAAGGACGCAGCAGCGTCCAGAATGAAAATGCAATGCAACTTGCAAGGTTAAGAAATTTGGGGTCATTCAGAGTTTGTGATCCAATATTAATCAAAGGTCAAACCACACTTTGCTCGCTCAAAGCCGCTGATCAGAATGAAGCATGGCAGTCAGCAGAAACAGATTCCCCCAGCAAGAATGAAAACTTGAACATATTTCCCAGCAGAGGCAGACCCTCATCAATGACGCCACAAACTAACCACCACATTTTTCAAACTAACAAGATTTAATTTTATCTGAAACAGGAGACATGAAAATTCGTTAACCCACAAAGCCTTCTTGCGATGAAGACATGGCTTGGGAGGCAAAAGTTTCTATTCAAAATCCCCGAAGAAGAGAGCATGGCCCAGGTAAATTTAGTTTTCGACTTTCAGGACCCTCCTGTATAATGGAATTTTGTTTTAAAATTTCTCAGGACCCTCCTGTATAATGGGATTTAATTTTAAAATTTTTCAGGACCCTCCTGGATAATGGGAAGTAGTTTTTAAATTTCTGAGGACCCTCCTGGATAATGGGATTCCATTTTAAAACTTTCAGGACCCTCTTGGATAATGGGAATTAGTTTTTAAAATTTTCAGGACCCTCCTGGATAATGGGAATTAGTTTTTAAATTTCTCAGGACCCTCCTGGATAATGGGAATTAGTTTTTAAATTTTCAGGACCCTCCTGGATAATGGGAATTAGTTTTTATATTTTCAGGACCCTCCTAGATAATGAGAATTAGTTTTTAAATTTTCAGGACCCTCCTGGATAATGGGAATTAGTTTTTAAAATTTTCAGGACCCTCCTGAATAATGGGAATTAGTTTTTAAAATTTTCAGGACCCTCCTGGATAATGGGAATTAGTTTTTAAATTTTCAGGATCCTCCTGGATAATGAGAATTAATTTTTAAATTTTCAGGACCCTCCTGGATAATGGAAATTAGTTTTTAAATTTTCAGGACCCTCCTAGATAATGGGATTTAATTTTAAAATTTTCAGGACCCTCCTGGATAATGGGGATTAGTTTTTAAATTTTTCAGGACCCTCTTGGATAATGGGATTTAATTTTTAAGGTAACATAATTAGATTAATCCTCGCAAATATGCCCAGGTTCCAAACCGGGGCAGAAAAGTTTCTTTTGTTTTGTCTGCCTTATTATAGTATCAGGCGCCCACCTGGATAACGAGGGAACACAACTCAAATTTTAGCAGTCAGGTGCCCACTTGGAAAACAAGGGAATTTATTTTAAAGTTTATTCAAGTTTCAAAGTTCAAGATAGAAGCACCAAGAGCCCGCCTAAGGAATAGGGTCGAGTCAAGTTAGAGTAGCAAGAAGCTCGCCTCAAGAATGCAAGTCAGCAGTTCGAGATGCACAACAAGACCGAGAGAAGATTCAAGATAGAAGGAGTAGATAGGATTTTGTAGTTTTCATGTAATTTTGCCATATTTGATTTCCTTTTTAATGTAATGACAAGAACCGCGGATCGGAACCTTGACGACACCTCAATCGGCTCGACACCTCAACATACTCCATCGCTCTTTCTATTTTCAGAACTACACTGACCTGATTCCTTGGTAGCCAAGGATATGTAGGCAACCCTTGAAGCAAGGTTCGGTAAGACACTTTTCAAAATTGCTTCTCATGGAGTTTCGGATAGGCAAAATCCCGCAGAATGGCTCACTTTATCTTTGCCCGAAAACCCTTCGTGTCTCCGAGCAAAGAGGGGCAGCTGTGAGCACGTGATTTTGCCGTACCTAAAATACTCCTATAAATAAAATAAAATAATTTTAATTAATTATTAGCCATTTTAGGAATTTTATTAGTTTTTTTTAGTTACCTATATTTTCTTGTTTGTTTATTCTCAGTAATTAACTCATGAAATACCCAAAAAATATCATGCATTGAATTTAGGATTTGTTTTATAGTTTTTAGATTGAATTAGTAGTTTTTGGTTTTATAAAATTTTAAAAAATCATAAAAGTAGTTCATTTACACTTTCCTTAATTTTTAATCTTTAATTCTTAGAATTAAGTATTATTATAATTTTTATTTAGCTTAATTTCATATTTAGGTAAACTAGGATTTTTAATTGCTAAGGCTTCTAATTTTTAAACTTAAAAAGAGAGATTAAAGACAAAAGAGATTAAAAACAAAGCAAAGGAGAAAGGGAAACTTGGATTAGGCCAATACTTTAAAATATACATTGAGCCCAATTAAAATCGGATCAGCCCAAAACCCCTTCTTAAGTCAAGACTTAATCTCGGCCATTGATCTGATTTAATCCAACGACCCATATTTCTCCTTTACTTCATATAAATACCACTCTTTCTCTTCACCCAAACCCTAAAGAACCCTTACCAGCCGCAACTCCCTCTCACCACCCTACTACCGCCGCGCCGGTCGTCGGAAAACCGACACGGTTTTGGTCCCCATCACTCTTCTCTCTTCCCTCCACGTGGCCTGACACATAACAAACTCTTTCTCACCCGAATCTTCCATCATTTCTCTAGCACAATCCGAAGTTTTTTGGACGATTTTTAGAAAATTGGAGGCCGTAGGATTAATATTCTTTGATCCTAGTCTTCCACTTGTCTAGAATTTGTCTATCAAAAAAGATTTTCAGATTCTTTTTTAGAGGATTTTTTATCCATTTTTCTTGGAGAGGAAGAAGAGAACATTCTAGGTTCTCTATATGTACTTCACCTTTCAGATTTTCAAAGAAAGAAGACAAAAAGTGAGGAGGTCGTGGACCGAAAAAAAGAGGCGAGGGTTTGTGGAATTTTCTGATTTTTAAAAGTTTAATCTCTTTCATATATATGTATATATATACATATATACAGAAAAAAACAAAAGATATATATCTCTATTTCTTCATCTTTATTTTCGGATTTTTGTTTAAATCAATGGAGCTTAATTGAGATGTCGTTGGTTTCGAGTTTGTCTGGTGTTGTTTAAGTTTCGGCCAAACAGAGAGCTATAAAAAATTTGCTTCTCTGAAATTTTCTTGAGGTGTTGTTCGAAGCTGAAGGTCGCGGTCATCGCCCATGATTTTTTAAGTTTGTTTTCAATCAAATTTCGTCGCCGGGTCGTGCACACAGTCAGTCCGAACATATCTTTGTATTCGCTGATTTTCTTCATTTTAAAGAAGCAATCTCAGGTTCAATTCTTCCCACTCATTCCATTTTTTGTGTGTCAATTTTCAATGTGATATGAATAGCATGATACTTATCTATTGCTTCTCATTGTCTTCTTGGTTGAAATTCTGATTGAGTTGCTGGAAGAATGTTACCTGATTTCATTTTTTGGTAAAATTTGAGATTCTGTGAAGTTGTTCAATTAGGTTTTTATTTTACTTTATTATATTTGCAACAATTAACTTACATTCAGGTAGTAGTTAAACGTTTAGTGTGACATTTTTTTTTTCCAAATGTCTTTTTCGCATAGCTTGCTGATGAGCTTTTCGATAACTTAATCTAACTTTAATTGTATTTTACGTTATTATTAGCTTTGGTGTTTGTTGAAGTTAAGGACAGTTTAAATCTAAAAGTAGAGTGAGTTAATTTCTTCTTGTCTTTTTTTCTTAATCTGATACCCTTTAATTTTGACAGTAACAGACCCTTTTTGTGATATTTGGTATTAATGAATTTTCTTGGATAGAATTTGTGAGTTTATAAGGGTCGGAATCATGTGTTAATTCACAAACTTCTTCAACAGCTTCATATTTGGAATTATTATTTACTAGAATTGCTTGGGTGCTTCGTGTTTGGATTGTTTGAGTATTAGACGCATCTCTACGGGCCATGGGATTTGGAGTTTAAACAAAAATTAGTATGAACATGACTTTCATTCATTTACTTTATTTCTACTTTTCTTCTATAATCGCTAGGAGCATGCTAGGCCGGCATCACTCGGGTAGGCAAGCTTTAGGATCTTTTTTTGTTAATTGTGAGGCGAGAGGTCGTTCCCTTAGTTAAATTTATCCGGGGAATGCCCCGAAGGACTTGTGTATATTATATTCTGGGGAATGCCCCGAGGTATTTGTATTTGGAGGCCTAAAGTCAAACTCGTACTATTTTAGTTTTAGTTTTTTTTGTTTTCCTTTTATTAGGTGGGAACGACCTCGAGCCTCATGTGTGTTTGTTTTTCTCTTCTGTGTTTGTTTTGTCTCGATTCGAGTATTCTAAAAGCCAACTAAATTGAGTACGCAATCGTGATTTTTCACGGGACTCCGAGAATGCCTAACACCTTCTCCCCGAGTCAAATGAACCCCCTTATCCAAATCTCTGGTACGAACTTGACTTCGAGTCTAAGTTCTAAATGGTGGCCTGACATACCGGAATTAATCGTCAGGTGGCGACTCTAAATTTATTTTTGTCACTATAAAATTTAAACTTTTTTTTCTCGAGTTTTTATTAGATCTTTTATTTAAAAGGTTTAGTAAAGTCTCGCACAGAAAAAGAGGAGTGACAACAATGGGAGATCGAGGTCAACCCATACCAAATCAAAGCTATCGAAGGGATACCGGAGCTTCTGACTACCAAGAAGCAAGTCCAAAGGTTGACTGGGCGAATCGCCGCCTTATCACGGTTCATTTCACGGTCGTCCGAACAGAAAAAGAGGAGTGACATCTCCGGCGACTCCGCTGGGGAAACTATTCATTTTTGCGGGTTCGAGCTAGTACTTGATTTTGTTGGCTTTTAAAATATTTGGTTGAGCTTTATGTTTTTTATTTATTTGTTTTATTTGCTTTATTTAATTTTATTATGTTTTTATATTTTTGTTATTTGCTAGTTGCTTATGTGTTTACGATTTTTGCTTTATGTGTTTACTGCTTTATAACTGTCATCATATGCATTACCCCGTCATTTCTTTCTGCAACAAGTCTCGTAGCACGCGTCGTGTGCACGAAATCTTTGTCGAGTCACCCTTAATTTAGAAGGGGGAGCCGTCGGACGTATGGAGTGGGTGGAAAGCTCGAGCAGCCACCATCGACCATACGCACCCCGAATTGCCTTGTTAATAAACCCTAAACTTAGGTCAGCCTTTAGGTCACTCTTATGTGCATCATATCATTTAGACCTAGTAGGGCTCGGTCCCAGGTACCGTGTCCCTTTGTAGGAAACCTGTCCAAATTCTGTCAAAATGGGCCCGTGGCCTAAAGTGACATTTTATTCATCCTATGTGCTAAATGTTGCATCTGTGGGGGTAAAAAGATCGTTTGGCGGACCAATGTCTTGGAAAGAAGGGTGAATGAAGAAAATAGGACCCTACTGACATTTTCTTTCACATTATTTTCTGAAAAATCGAAAAAAAAAAAAGAAGAGATTTTTACATTTCCCTTTACATCATTTTTCGAGAAAAAAAGAGAGAGAAAAAAAAAGAAAAAATTTGAAAAAAAAGAGAGAAAATCCAAAAAAAGATTTTACATCATTTTTCGAGAACTCAAAAGATATAGTTTTGCATTTTTTTTCATCATTTTCAAGAAAAACAAAGATATAGTTTTTAGTTGCATTCTTCCGAACTACGCGAACCTGATTCTCGTCTTCTGGGCGGGATACGTAGGCAACCCACATAGGGTCCGGTCGTCCTAGTAGGTCTAGGTCCTTGGCTTCCGGAGTCGTAGCCAAATCTTGCATGTTTAGCCACGTTTGGCCATATTGGTCATTTTTGCAAAATGAGGGATATTTTACAAAGGTGGTTCAATTGCCCATCCTGGGTCCATGATTCAGTGTCCTATCACTCTAAGGCCTGTCCGTGTCAGGTTTGCGTCCCTAGCCACATTTGGCCATATCGGCTGTTTTTTGCAAAAAATAGTGCAAGGTAATCCTTTAAGACCATGATTATTGGGATCATGTAGGCTTCACGCACAATACTTCTCATTCTTAGGGGGTCAACTTTGTCAAGTTTCCACTAATGGTCACTTTCAGCCACTTAGGCCAGTCTGCAGTTGTAGCCAAATTGTGTATTGCACTTATCCATTAGGAGACGTTGTGGTGTCATAGCAGTGTGCCGAGTCGTTAACCATGCTCCTTTCATTCAGGTATGGACCCGTTGATTCAATCCAGGGTGCTGATGGTGGTAAAGGTCCCTAAGAAATTGATCAAGTGGTGGAACATGTTTTCATTGTTGGAACAACATGAGTTGATGCATAAATTGGGTACTCTAACCTCTCTTCTTGACATCACACCTCGCCCAGACTTAGAGGAGGCGGTGCTGACTTACTGGAACCCGCAGAACTTGACTTTTAAATTTGGGGAGTGTGAGATGACTCCTACTCTGGCGGAAATGTCCGGTCTCACCCGCTTAAGTTACATAGGCAAGAAGATGATACTTCCTCGGGACCACTCTAGGACAAGATTTCTCAACGACCTGGGCCTAAAAGATAACAAGCATTTAAAGTGCCTCGAGCAATCTTGGATATCGTTGGATTATTTGTTTTCTAGATTTGGACCGCAGGATAGTTTTGATGTCTTTTGGGATGAATTTTGCACAACCAAAGAAAAATGGCAAAGACGTCGCCTCGAAGCCTTCAGCCTCGCCTTGTTGGGATTATTGGTTTTTCCATTAGACGAGAAGCACATTAGCACCCGTCTGCAATCAGTGGTAACGACACTATTCCATGAAAAGCAACACAAAACCGTTACCGTTGTGCCTATGATCTTGGCAGAGTTGTACCGAGCCTTGAGTGAAGTGAGGGGAGGTGTCAGGTATTTTGAGGGAAGTAACCTTTTGCTGCAATTATGGATGATGGAGCATTTGCATACGGCCTCCTTACTTTGTCCCATCGACCGTGCCTTGAGGGATCGGGTGATATCATTGAGCGTAGGATAAGGTCGCCTAAGTTCACATATCCGATAGGTGTCACAGCTTGGATTGAGTTCCTTGGTTCGAGGACAAACAAGAATGTTTTGTGGGCTTACCTTTGGCTACCTTTAGATGACATTTTGATAGGATGCCTCATGCAACCTTTCCTGATGCTGATAGGACTCAAGTGCGTCAGACCATATACGCTAGTCCGGGTGATGCGACAGTTGGGCAGACGACAAGAGGAGCCTCCAACTTTGAACCTTCGGAGGTACATCATGAATTTTTGCAAAAAGGTGGTTGACGAAATCAAGTACGTGCAATACTGGAACAACGCAAAGAGGATGAAGAAAGATACATTAATAAAGGATATCGGCAGACCCGAGTGTACCCATGAGTACCTGATTTGGTTACAGTCCGCCCCACCAGGAGTCAGCACCCATTGCCAGCACAACTTAGGGGGCGAGCAGTTCAGACATATGATTTTGAGGAAGCATCAGACCCAGACCCTCAGGATAAGTTTGAGTTGATAAAGTCTCAGTTAGCGGAGTTGGCAACAAATGTGGAGCAGCAGGGCCAATATTTGTTTAGAGTTGGTCTTCAGGAAGCGGGGACACATGCCAGGGTCTTTATTCCTAGCATCGGGGTTTCTCTGTGGGGCATGTTACAAAGTTTGAGCACGACGGACAACCCAGAATCATCCCAGCCAGGGCATTTGCATTCAGGAGCAGTTTGAAGACTCATTTTATTCAAGTGTTTTGAAATTGTCTTATGTTGTCTTTTACTTTCATGTCTTGATTAGGAGTACTGAGTCCTTTAGGTAGTGTCAAAGTCATTCATAGTATGGTCAAGTATATCGGGTCTTCTATTATCGTACCTCTATTGTATGTCAACATCAGAAAGGTTTTAAATGAAAATCCCGAATTTTATTTTTTCCATTACTTTTTCAGAACTACGCTTGGTCTGATTCATGAAGGACATGATATGTAGGCAACCTATATCGGGTTCGATCATGTCATTTTGCATCAAAGAGAGAAGAAAGTGGTACAAGGTGTTGAAAAATTGGGACGATGCCATGCGACCTTGCGACCCTCACAGCCATTTTAGAACCATTATCTGTTGTTAGGTGCACTGCACGTAACGTGATATTATTTTCTGATAAATGCACTAACGCTAACATGGTGGTTTTGTGTTGTTGTCTTCTGTTAAACTCTAACTCTTTCAGGAAGGTGGTTAGTTTGTTGGCATCCTGGCAAGCCATCCATACTATACTCGATCAAAACGCCGAACAACCATGGCCAACAAAGAAATAGATGCTGGAATTGTAGACCCACCAAGAGAGACCGTAGAGTCAGAATCAGAACTACAGGAGGAGGTTAGGATACTGAAACACCAAATGGCGGAGATGTACCAAGCCTGGATGAAAGGGCACCCACCACCTTCATTCCCAACCAACTATACAGAAAACCCTGCTTCCATCCCACCACTCTCCCAATCACAAATGGCCCATGTCATCGACCTCTCACCACAACATGCGCCGGGCGTTACTCCTTACCATAATCTCCCTGGCCCGTCGGCTCAAGCCTTCCATGCTCCACCAGCTAAAACAGCCCCATACCCTGCCCCGCCAGCTGCTCCTATTTAGGTACCCCCTCCACAAGCTACACTCCACCGATCTTCCAGTGAACCTGTGTTTCCAGCCCCAGATACTCATTACCATACACCGGAGCCCACTTTCAAGATCCCAGATCCTTACTCTTACAACCCTCACTTTGAGCAGCATGCTGAAATCGATAAGCAACCTAGGGTGCAGAACAGGAAGAAATGTCTAGAAAGCTGCAAAGTCCGGAGCAATCCTTGAGGAATATGCAAGGATTAGGGAATCAAGTAAGTGTGGCTTACAAAGACTTGTGCCTATTTCCTGATGTGCAATTGCCCGCTGGATTCAAAATGCCCAAGTTCGACTTATATGACGGACATGGGGATCCTGTTGCTCACCTGAGAGGCTATTGCAGTAAGATGAGAGGCGCCGGTGGGAAAGATGAATTGTTGATGGCTTATTTTAGTCAGATTTTGAGTGGAGCTGCTTTGGAGTGGTACACCCGTCAAGACGGTAGCAAGTGGTATACCTGGGATGATATGGCTCAGGCTTTTGCCCGACACTTTCAATATAACATAGACATTGTTCCAGACCGCTTGTCCTTGACCAAGGTGGAGAAGAAGCCAAGCGAAAGTTTCAGGGAGTATGGTTTCCGTTGGAGGGAGCAGGCTGCACGAGTCAATCCTCCAATGGAAGAAGA
>MCJB01004419.1:9306-20718 GCA_002018475.1 Nicotiana obtusifolia
GATCTTAACCTCGTTTCGGAGTCTTGTCCTTACAAACTTCGATCAGTTATGAGTTTCTAATTTAATTCGGCCTTGGCTGTAAATCGGGATTGCCTAGATCGGTCTTAATTCCCTTTGCGCTTTGTTAATTCAATAAGGCCTTAGCCTGATTAGTCAGTTTTGAGGTTTTCCTTGTTAGGTCTTATTTCCCTTCGAATTCGATGTGTATCTTTCGCCTATGTCAATTATTAATGTGAAGATAATTGAAAGAGCCCTTGGGCTTAAGAATGCAATGTAAGTGCCAAATTACTTCGTTAATATTCATATGTTTGTACATCTTCATTGACGGAGGGGAACAAAATCGATCTACACGGGTACAGCTCTTTTGACCGTTTGACCCTTACATGAAATCCTAACAATCTTTGTTTAGCCTCCTCGAAATCGAAATAACTAGCCCTTGGGCTTAATAACTCATGAGTTCCGATAAATGATTAATCTACGTTAGCACGACATATGGTTGCCTCATTAAAAACCTTGCCGAAAAACCTAATTTGGGACAAAACCGATCGAAGGAAAAAAGAGTGCAACGCGTGCTTTCAGTCCTAATATTTGGTGCTTAACTTGCTTGATATCGATATGTCCTGCATATGTCAGTACCAATAAATAGAAATAAAAAGAAAGTAAAAAAGGTGAAGTAAATTACCTTAACAGTAGTATCTTTTCAAATGGCTCACATTTCAGTTATTTGGCAGCGGCTTACCATCCAAAGTTCCAAGCTTGTAAGAGCCTTTCCCGGTGATCTTTAGTATAGTATAGGGACCTTCCCAGTTCGGTCCCAATTTCCCTTCGTTGGGGTCCCGGGTATTAGGTGTGATTCTTCTAAGCACTAAGTCCCCTTTACTGAAATATCGAAGACGAGTTCTTCGATTATAATACCTTTCGATCTTTTGCTTCTGAGCTGCCATTCGGATCAGAGCAGCTTCTCTTCTTTCATCTAAGAGTTCTAGGCTCATATACATGGCCTCTTGGTTAGACTCTTCGGGTTGCGTGTCTAAACCTGATGCTTGGCTTGCCTACCTCGACCAGTATCAATTCCTCGGTGCCATATACCAAGGAAAACGGAGTGGCTTCGGTACTAGTTTTTTCGGTTGTTCGATACGCCCATAAGACTTCGGGTAGCATTTCTCTCCATCTTCCTTTAGCATCGACTAACCTCTCCTTCAAGTTTTGAATGATAGTTTTGTTGGTCGATTCCGCTTGACCGTTGCCGCTGGGTTGGTATGGGGTTGACAGTATCCTTTTGATTTTGTTGTCTTCGAAGAATTTGGTTACCTTACCGCCAATAAATTATTTCCCATTATCGCATACGATTTCAGAAGGCATCCCGAATCGGCAGATGATATGGTCCCATATGAAGTCGATCACCTCTTTTTCTCTGACCTTCTCGTAAGCCTATGCTTCCACCCACTTAGAAAATAGTCAGTCATAAAGAGGATAAATTGAGCTTTACCTAGTGCTCTGGGAAGAGGACCTACTATATCCATTCCCCACTTCATAAATGGCCATGTCGATATGACTGAATGTAATGTTTCAGCCGGTTGGTGGATGATAGGTGCATGTCTCTGACACCTACTGCATTTGCGTACAAATTCCTTCACGTCCTTTTCCATATCATTCCAGTAATAGCCGGCTCGAATTACCTTCCGAACTAGTGAATCGTTGCCTGAGTGATTGCCACAAGCTCCTTCGTGTATCTCTTTCAAGATATACTCGGTATCCCCGGGTCCGAGACATATAGCTAGAGGTCCTCCGAAGGTCCTTCTGTATAGAGTTCCATCATCGGCCAAGCAAAATCGGGCCGCCTTTGCGTGCAATGCTCTCGACTCTTTGGGGTCAGACGGCAGCTTACCTGAGCTGAGATACTCTATGTATTTGTTTCTCCAATACCAAATCAAACTTGTCGAGTTGTACTCGGCATGTATAAGAGCCGAAATAGAATTAGGAAAAGAACCGCCTTTTAGGTAAGCGAATGAAGAAGTGGTCATTAAGTGGTTAATGAACGGGGTAGTTGGTAGTCAAGCTCTATTATTCTGAATGGATGCTTACCTAACTTGCAGTTGGGGCTTCAAATAGTTTTGTGATGTTGGGATCATCTTTGAAAAATAAATTATTCAACTTATAATGTGGGTTCTCTAGATGATGATGTACCAAATAAATGTGTGTGTGCAATTGTTTGTTCTTTGCAATATACATCACTTTGGTTCTGGGATTGCTCCTTTTTTGGGGGCTTGTTATGTGTTGAATGCAACATGCTTATTCTCTCTTTGATGTGAAAGCTTTTTTTATTCATAGGTTGTTTTCAAAATTTAGCTTCTACCTCCATACTTTTAATTTCTCCTGGATAATTGTGATGAATGTTTATTCTTTTCTTACATTAGTTCATCTCCAGCCTGAAGTGTGTGCAACCTTGTTATGCAGTTTGTGCAGAATGGATGGATCTCATTTAGATCTCCTTTTACAGTTTCTCATAAATAATTTTATAATTCTTCACATAAACTACGTTCTTCTACTTTTTTATGTAACGCATCTTAATATATTTATTTTTCTTGAAATGAGCTACTGAGTATTGGAGTGAAAATGGGTCCAAGTGGAGCAATACATGTATAAAGATTCGTGTATTGTTCTTAACTAGTTTGAGATGTCGTTGTTGTCTATAGGTGTATATGCATTAAGACCACAATTAAAGGTGTTCATGCCCCTATCTTGGGCCAGGTTGTTAAAACTTTTAACTTATTTATCCTTTGTTCTACACATTATATATACAAAATCATGCCTCTATAACCTGATATGCTTCCTTTTTTTCATAGATCTTGTATTGNAAGCTTTCAAAGTCGGTCCCGTGCAGCAGAAATTTCTGCCATGTACAGTGTCTGGAAAACAACAGCAGTACCAGCCAACTTTAGTCCAACGTAAATTTCTGTATATATGTCCAAATGATGAATGATTTATTATTCTGGAAACTAGATTCAAAGGGCTACAACTTTCATGTTTTGAGAAATTCCAAATTCCTTATAGATTGTGAGATATAAGCTCCCAAAATCAGCTCCGTGCAGCAGAATTTCTGCAATGCACCAGCAATAAACAACGGATAGAAATGGTCCGAAACTACTCCGAAACGCACCCGAGTCATCCGGAACCCCGTCCGGATATACCAACAAGTCCTAAAACATATTAAGGACTTAGTCGCGGCCTTAAATCACATCCAAAAATGCTAAAAACATGAAGTATACCCCAATTCAACTTAACAATTCCAACTTCTACATTCGATGCCGAAACCTATCAAATTGAGTCCGATTGACCTCAAGTTTTGCACACAAGTCATAAATGACATAACGGACCTATGAAGATTTTCAGAACTGGATTTCGACCCCGATATCAAAAGTCAACTCCTCGGTCAAACTTTACAAAAATCTTCTATTTTCCAACATTCGCCAAAAGGCGTTGAATTGTTCTACGGACTTCCAATTTCAAATCCGGACATACGCCTAAGTCCGAAATCACCATACGAAGCTATAGAAACTCTCGGAATTTCATTCCGACTTCCGGATCAAAATTCGACCTTTCAACCGGTATTCCGAACTTCCTCGATTCAATTCTCACGCTGTTCGAGGTCTATTAAATTTATTCCGGTCACTCTTCTAAGTCATATATACTATCTCGAAGCTAGTCGAGTCGTCGGAATTCAAATCCGAGCCTTCTAACTCAAAAGTCAATTTCGGGTTGACTTTTGTGACTTAGACTTTCGCAAACGAGACCATGTGTCTCATTTCTTTCCAATTTTCTTCGAGTACATTTTCTCAACTTAATTTCAATTAATAAAATTAAAGAAATAAATTGGGGCATAAAACGAGTCATTACAACATCACTTTGTTTCTGCGATTGCTCCTTTTTTGGGGGCTTGTTATGTGTTGAATGCAACATGCTTATTCTCTATTTGATGTGAAAGATTTTTTTATTCATAGGTTGTTTTCAAAATTTAGCTTCTACCTCCATAGCCGGTCTTTTAATTTTTCCTGGATAATCGTGATGAATGTTTATTCTTTTCTTACATTAGTTCATCTCCAGCCTGAAGTGTGTGCAACCTTGTTATGCAGTTTGTGCAAAATGGATGGATCTCATTTAGATCTCCTTTTACGGTTTCTCATAAATAATTTTATAATTCTTCACATAAACTACGTTCTTCTACTTTTTTTTGTAACACATCTTAATATAGTTATTTTTCTTGAAATGAGCTACTGAGTATTGGAGTGAAAATGGGTCCAAGTGGAGCAATACATGTATAGAGATTCATGTATTGTTCTTAACTAGTTTGAGATGTAGTTGTTGTCTATAGGTGTATATGCATTAAGACCACAATTAAAGGTGTTCATGCCCCTATCTTGGGCCAGGTTGTTAAAACTTTTAACTTATTTATCCTTTGTTCTACACATTATATATACAAAATCATGCCTCTATAACCTGATATGCTTCCATTTTTTCATAGATCTTGTATTGAAGTTTTCCTAGTTTCCAGACTGGGAGACGGGTTAGATAGCTACTCTTTACATTGAAATTGCTGGTTTGCATATTATTGTGTTCTATACAAAACCTGAAAATGAATTTATTTACCAAACAGACCTGCACACCACCTCACTGATTGACAAGAGTCTTTAGTCCCATATTAAGGTGCAATGTTGCAAAAACTATTGAACTTGAGTGGAGGCGTAGAGTAGTTTGTTGAGAGTATTTTAGAGGCAACAGCTGCATTAGCTGCTTCTGTATAGTGAGCACCATCCCAGCTAATGTAGTTGGATCTATCCTCACATATTGTGTAATTTCCTTGCCCACATTTGTTGTTTGCTTCAAAGTTGTATGGTGGCCCTCCATATCCACAACATGCCATCAATGGATTCACAAACCCTGCCAAAATAGACCCACTCACTTTTCTTACTGCGGCCAAACATCATCCCAGAAGCGAATCAGCTTATCATTGCCCAACCAAAGTCTAGCCCAAGTTCTGCTATTCTGCCGCCCTATCTAGTAAGAGCCTCTAAAGCTATGTTTGGCGTAATCAATATAATAGTTGGGCTCGGCGATACACATGCAAGAACTCAGTAAATATTTATCCGCACTAAGTATTTACACTAAACTGAGCAATTTAACCTTTAAGGTGAAAAAATGAACGCGTTATTATATTTTTTGGGAAAATGGAAGAAAGGAACACTTACCATAATTAGCAGAGTTAGCAATAAGGTCATATTTGATGGAGTAGACATCAACATATACAATGGTGGTGTTCTTCAATTCATCTAATAGTTTTTCACAGAGAAGGTATAGTTTGTCATTGAATATTTTTGCACCTTCATTTAGAGATCTTAGGCAACCATGCTCATCATAATCATCCTTATACTTGTTATATGTTGCAAGTGATTTAGGCAAGCACCCTATTGGCCCTGTATTGTGTACCCAAAAATTCTTACCACCTTCTTCGCAAAGTTCCTGCAGCTCTATATAGAAATTTATCAGATCCAAATTTAGAAAGAAAAAAACAAAAAACTATAGAAAAAAAACATAAAAAAGAAGAGAACTATAAGTATGGTTACCTTTATTGCATTTTCAATTTTATAAATGAAATCAGGAATTTTCAGGATAGCTTTTTTCATATGAGAGACCACCAAAAACTCCATCCAAATCATTTTGTCCAATATCAATTGTGTAGAGGGCATTACTTAAATCTTCATCTCCTAGAAAATTTTTGTTACCTAAAATATACAAATATTCCTTTTTAAGAATTAGAGTAATAGTGAAAGTGATAAAAGTTAGTTATCTTGCCTTTGAGCCTTTCATCTAGTGGTAAAAGCGTATGATGTATAGATTAGGCACATGTTATACGTTCAAAACTGGTCGTAAACAAAAAGCTAATATTTAAACAGAAAGGGACATTATCCACTAAGTTTCAAATCATGCGCTAGTAATTCTCGTAATTTTTAGATCTTTCGATTATTAAAAATAATTGTTTTTATATCGCGATTTGATCACTTTTTAGTTCCGTTTTTCCGTTCGGCTCGAAAACGTCATTAATTTTTAATAGGAGGGGTTGATATGTTGATAGTGTTATATTCATATATACCTTTGTCAAATAATTCAAGAGAAAGAGATCAAAACCGATGGAATTGGGCAATTTGGATCTTCAAATTAAAAGAATCTGATGCTGGAAGAGTTTTAGAACCATCAATAGCAAAATTAACTCCATTTGTAAAGTTTTTTCCCATTGACTCCATAAATGGAGTTAAATAACCATTTTTAACACTTTCGCCTGCAATGGAAACAATGAAAAATAAACAAATAAACAAATAAACAAACATATAAGCAATTCCCAACAAAGGGTGTTCAATATATGTTATGTATAGGGGCGGATCTAGTTGACCGTGCCGGGTGCTGAAGCACTCATTAACCCCGATAAACAAAAAGTTCTGTGTGCTTTGGTTAAGAGGTGAGAATAGAGTGCACAAATATAAAGTGGTCGGGATCAATTCTTGGATGAATCAATATTTTTATATGGCCAGAGAGTGAGCACCACGACCTTGAAATCCTGAATCCGCCACTGGTTATGTACCTATAAAACCTGATATTTTACCTATATACGCAGTGTAATTTTTCGACAAAGGGTAATCAATTGACCACCCTAACTAAAGTGTGGCTTCGCCTCTGACAACAGTAGCAACAAATCGAGTGTAACAAGTACTTTCGTATATAAAGAAATGTCATCGACACGATTTGTTAAAATCTTTTCTAACATATATGTAAATGGTATCTTTATGAGAAAAACAAAAACATATGTATATATGCAAAGGCGTATCGACTTGAAAAAAAGGGAAGAAGGGAAAATACGAGTTTACTGAAGCCTTAAAAACCCTTAAAAGAGGCAAATTCAAACTCTTATAACCCAAATTATGATAATAAGTTGATATCGCTTGCTAACGTAAAATTTTGTGTACGCTCCATCCCCGCAGGAACAGAGAACCTTTCGCTGTCTCGGCTGTGCTACCGGAGGCTCTGGGGATGTCGGAATAGGAGAACACTTATCTTGCAGTCGGACTTACTAATATTAAACCACTTACATAGAAAATCAATGACTAATCTGCCATCACACATTCGACCAGCTAAATCATGATTGATGGTGTGCTTTTTTGGAAGCTGTCCAATCATTCCACGTACTATAACATAGCCACCAGTATCAGAATTGGAGTCACCAAAATTGACAATTACTAGACTTCTATTACATTGTGAATCAACAGATAGAGGAAAGAAAAGACCAACAACTAGGAAAATTGTAGAAAAAAGAAGATAAAATATTCTTTCCTTCAGATCCATCATTTGGCTTCTTCATCTTTGGTCAAACATCTTTTGTTGCAAATTTATTTACAATTTAAAGTATATGGTAAGTGATAATTTAGGATTTAAAAATGAACAATATAGAGACGGACTCAGAAATTAAATATTTTTGAAGGAAAGGAAAGGTAGTTTGATAAAACGAAATTTTATACCCCTTTTTTTTCTTTTTCAATTGAGCTATCTTTTAGTTAGGAAAAAAGAAGAAGCTATTCTTTACTTTGACTTTCTGAGAAGGACTTAAGTAGCTAAGTTTCCGAAGGTGAACACCCCTGTCCTTATTAGTATAGTCGTAAAGGGCTTCTCAGAAAAATCAGGAAGAAGGCATTCGAAAGGCCGACCACAATCTCATAGGCATTCTGGTGGTAAAATCGACTCTATACCAAGTCATGAGCGATAGCGAAGCCAAGCCGCCGTCTATAGGCGAAGGGACGAAGGCCTATTTTAGGAAAAAATTATAGAACTAGCATTCACGAGATTGATTTCTCTTGATATTGAAAAAATGAAGATCTATTTTGACCCCTTTCACAAAACATAATAAGAATGTTATGACCAGTTATAACACAAAAGTAAAGGATTAAATGATACTTATTAGATAAACAAAAAAGATTTATGTATACGTAGGGGTCAGTCTGAATTTTGTAACTGATAACACAGAAACCAATAGATTAGTGGAGTATCATTTAATGAAAACGACATTAATTAGCTTGTTAAATTTTTGTTGAACCAAAAGAAAACGGAAGATAATCGCACTATAATACCGTTAGAAAATACCAACAAATTTAAGATGCATTTATTCATGAAATTAAACATAAACAATGAATGAAGAAACTGAAAAGAGAACAAACAATTAAAAAGAAAAGAAAGATAATCAATGCAAAATAACTCCAAAGCCCCAAAAAGATTTACAATAAAAACAAAACAAAAGAACGGAAAGATAAGAATTCATTATCCTTCAATAAAACACATACCAAATTCTAAAAAGTTTCTAAAGGTTTACTCGAACCTCAAGTACTACCTAACTCATGCGGCGAGCATTGCCCAATACCATATAAGGTGACAGTCAGTCCGCATTCCTACGGATGTGAGAACTCTGAGTGGTGGACTTACCAGAGAGGTAGCAAGAATAAAAGTCATTTTATAACAACATGGGAAATAGAACCCTCGCCAACAAGGTGAAAGTTCGAGTAGCTAACCAATTAAACTACTAACACTACCCTAACAATTGTTTTTCACTAATGTTATGTATAATAACTTACAAATGCAACCGCTATTTCTCAAGATATGAACTAAACCAAAGTCGAATATCTCAAGGAGTGAAGCTATTAAAAGAATCCACCTCTCCCTTCATCTTTTTCAACATAAAATAAAAATCAGCATTATAAAACAAGGGGCAGTTGGAATTGCTAAGGGGGGAATCACATGATTTAAGGATTTGACAACAATCCTAAAGGGATATACATACTCAAGTATTAACTTGAGGCAACAGAATATATAATATCCAGGAGACAAGAAGCATCATAGTGATATTACAACAAAGAGAAACATTTAGCTTCACAAAACGCATTAGTTCACTTTTAGGAAAACATGTTTGAACTATTTAAGATGTCTGACACCCCACAGAAATAAAACATAATCCATGCAGCTGATGAATTATCGAATTACAAAATGACTTAATGTAGTCAGTTAAGGAGCGTAACAACTGCTCGGGAGGAAGCCCTAGGCAGACTTAGTAATATTTGAGCAACTTTTAGCAAGTAGTCTGGTGAATTTGCATCTACCCTTTTTGCTATGATTACCACATTCTCTAGTACCTTCCCGTTCTTCAAAATGAACTCCAGAAATGGAAACACGGAGGTTTGTGCCACAAACTGAGTAATCTTGACTGTCTTTAACTGATGCAGCAAACATTTAACGTGCTTTGCTTGTGACGCTAAGTAGTTTGCGCCAACAGAAGTGTAGAAATTTTCTGAATCTGCTAAATCCGCGCCTTTTGGCTAGNCCCATCCCGACTTGTTGATATTGTGTTGCTCTTTTAGAGGCTTGCAGACCAGTTGTCAGTGTATATATGTTTTGCATGGCCTTGTCGGTCCCCTGTACAGTTGGCATGACTATACAACCTTGTTGGTCTATTATTCATATTACATGTCACAGATGCTATTGTTGGTTCGCTCGGGCCTTCGGGTGCCGAGTGCCGGCCACCCCCCCCAAAGTTGGGGTGTGACAAACTTGGTATCAGAGCAGGTATGTCCTAGGGAGTCTACAAGCCGTATCTAGTAGAGTCTTGGTTATGGGTGTGTTGTGCACCACACTTATAAACAGGAGGCTACAGGATATTAGAAAAAATTACCTTTTTCTTGATCTAGATCGTGCGATAGAGCTGATCCATAAGTGTTCACTTTTAACCTTTATTTTTTTTATATTCTCAGCGATGCCTAACACTACTAGACGGCAGGCGGCTATGCAATTTATACAGAGATTAGATGATGAGGCGGGAGGAGATATCAGCCAGCCGCCGCCCGATAATTTGGATGAGCATGAGCCTCATAACGAGGCTGACTCTCAAGCTTCTGGAGCAGCACCTCTACCCCCTCTTGGGGGGCAAGGGAGAGCCGATGTACCTCCAGTTCCTCCTCCCATTGCAGCTAATCAGGATTTGGATATGCGGAGCGCAGTGCAGTTATTGACTAGACTTGTGGCCTCTCAAGCCCACCGTCAGGTTCCAGATACGGGTGACAGAGCAGTGAGTGCAAGGGCACGAGACTTCATGTACTTGTCACCTCCATAATTTACAGGGACAAACCCGAATGTTAATCCACAAGAATTCTTAAATCGTATGCAGCGGACACTGAGGCTTATGCAGGCTACTGATACTGAGTCTGTAGAGCTTGCTTCTTATAGGTTGCGGGATGTTGCTATAGATTGGTACGAGACCTGGCAGCAGTCCCGAGGACCCCGTGCTCCACCGGCGACATGGAGAGAATTTTCTGAGGCATTTATGCAGCAGTATCTACCCATTGAAATTCGTCGTGCCCGACGGGATCGGTTTCTGCGTTTGGAGCAAGGTAATATGAGTGTTAGGGAGTATATCATGCAGTTCAATTCTATGGCCAGATATGCTCCTACTGTTGTAGCTGATATGACCGATCGAGTGCACCAGTTCATAGGTGGTTTAGGGCTACATTTGATCAATGAGTGTACTACAGCTGCTCTGAATCCGGGAATGGATATTGCTCGCATATAGGCCTATGCACAGAACTTAGAGGATCGTAAGAGGCAGCAGCGGGTTGATCGAGAGCGGGATAGAGGTCAGCATAAGAGGGCCCGATCTGCGAGTGATTCGGGGAATTTCAGAGGTGGACCTAGGCCGCAGTTTTCTAGACGTTCATCATATCCGACAGCCAGTGCACCACCGCAGTTTCAGGGTCAGCGACATGATTGGACCACTTATTCTGGTCAGGATCAGAGTCGGAGTTCGCGGATATCAGGCCCGCAGTTTAGAGGCGAGTCTAGCCAGACCAGGCCTCTAGTGTCCCGTTGTGATCGATGTGGTAGGGCTCATTTTGGGATGTGTCGTCAGGGTACTGATGTATGTTATGCGTGTGGACAGCCCGGTCATATTATGAAATATTGTCCAAGGGGAAGCGTGTTAGAATATATGCACAACGCTAGAGGGGGGGTGAATAGCGTTTTAAGGAACTTTGTCTAATTTTCGCAAACAAGATATATAATTGAAAGTTTAAGTGCGAAAATAAGATTGCGAGAAATAAAGTGCAGAAATATAAAAGAGAACGTACACAACAATGTATAGTGGTTCACTACAACCTGTAGCTAGTCCACTCCTCAAGATCACACTTGAGTATTTCACTATCTCTGTCAAGCTTACGGGTGCTTAACAAACCGTTACAACCACAAAGACTTGATCACACAAGCTTTGCAAATGTTAGACTTGCGGGTGCCTAACCAACCGTTCCACAAAGACTTGATCACACAAGCTTTGCA
>MCJB01004423.1:0-14525 GCA_002018475.1 Nicotiana obtusifolia
GGGCCGATTGGCCAAATGGGCCATAGAAATAAGTGGGTACGACATTGAATATCGACCTCGAACCGCCATTAAATCCCAGGTGTTGGCAGCCTATGTGGCAGATTTCACACCAACCCTAATAACTGAGGTGGAAAGAGAATTGTTAGTTAACTCAAGTACTTCTTCGGGAATATGGACCCTTTTCACAGACGGTGCCTCGAACGCAAGGGGATCCGGACTTGGCTTCGTATTAAAGCCACCAGCAGTTAATATAATTAGACAATCTATTAAAACTGTGAAACTGACTAACAACGAGGCAAAACATGAAGCCATGATTGCAGGCCTAGAACTAGCCAGAAGCTTGGGAGCAGAAGTGATCGAAGCCAAGTGCGACTCCCTTCTTGTGGTAAATCAAGTCAATGGAACGTTCGAGGTCAGAGAGGAACGGATGCAGAGATACTTAGACAAATTGCAAGTGACGTTGCATCGGTTCAAGGAATGGACCTTACAACATATACCTCGGGATCAAAACAGCGAGGCCGACGCCCTCGCCAGCTTGGGGTCGTCGATCGAAGACGACGAGTTCGACTCGAGAAAAGTCATACAGCTCATGAGGTCAGTAGTGGAAGAAGGCCACGCTGAGATCAACTCGACAAGCTTAACTTGGGATTGGAGGAACAAATACATAGAATATCTCAGCTCCGATAAACTGCCCTCGGATTCAAAAGAGTCGAGGGCCCTGCATATGAAGGCGGCCTGATTCAGCTTGTCCGAAGACNGCCGCGAAAGAAATATTCGCGGTGGAAGAAGTGACGCCAACACCAACGGTTCCAAACCAAGAGATCGAAAGTAGAACAAAATACCAATCACAAATACCATCTTCGACAAATGTGGACAAACAAGTATATATCGAGGATGACGATTATGGGATTCCCAGATCTTTTATCACCCCCGATAATTCTAATTCCACTAAATTGACTGTCGAGGAACTGGAACAAGTTATGTTGCGAGAAGACTTGCCTGAACGAAAGGTATACCTGAGCTCAGGGTTGAGCTTCGAGCTTAGGACAAAACTTATTCGATTCCTTACAACTAACGAAGCCTGCTTCTCTTGGTCCCACCTTGATATAATAGGTATACCTTCGGAGATAACCACTCACAAGCTGAGCCTGAATCCGAAGTTCCATCTGGTCAAACAAAAAAGGAGGCCTCCGTCCGAAGTCAAACATGCATTAATCAAGGATGAGGTAACTAAACTTCTAAAGATAGGGTCTATTCGGGAGGTTAAATACTCGGATTGGTTGGCTAACGTAGTGGTAGTCCCTAAGAAAGAGAATAAATTAAGAATGTGTGTAGATTATAAAGACTTGAATAAAGCTTGTCCAAAAGACTCTTTTCCCTTACCCAATATCGACCGCATGATCGATGCTATTGTAGGCCACGAGACCCTTTGTTTTCTCGACTACAACCAAATATGGATGGACCCAGGTGATCAGGAAAAAACTTCCTTCATCACTAAATGTGGCACATACTATTACAATGTAATGCCATTTGGGTTAAAAAATGCTAGCGCCACATACCAACGCCTAGTAAACCGAATGTTCGGGAAACAACTAGGGAAGAACAATGGAGGTTTATATTGAC
This sequence comes from Nicotiana obtusifolia, assembly GCA_002018475.1. NCBI lineage: Eukaryota > Viridiplantae > Streptophyta > Magnoliopsida > Solanales > Solanaceae > Nicotiana > Nicotiana obtusifolia. Next base: position 1,624 of record MCJB01004423.1, read on the forward strand.
GACATGTCAGTTAAGTCCTTGCGAGCAGAGGACCATTTAAGCCATTTGCAGGAAACATTCAGTGTACTGAAGCAGTACAACATGAAGCTGAACCCGGAAAAGTGCACGTTTAGAGTGGGTTCGGGTAAATTCCTCGGATTCATGGTCTCGAATTGGGGAATCGAGACCAACCCTGAAAAGATCAAGGCTATCGAGGATATCACGGTCGTAGACAATGTGAAAGTCGTGCAAAAAGTTGACCGGACGGATAGCCGCTCTAGGGCGATTTATTTCAAGGTCGTCCGATAAAAGCTACTGATTCTTCGCTTTATTGAAAAAGAAGAACAACTTTTCATGGACTCCGGAATGCCAGCAGGCTTTGGAAGAACTCAAAAGGTATTTATCGAGCCCGTCGTTGCTTCATACACCGAAGGTGGACGAACAAATGTACCTTTACCTGGCAGTCACAAAGTGAGTGTGGGGAAGAACAAGGTACACAATTTCCAATTTATTATGTCAGCAGAACCTTAGGCGAAGCCGAGACTAGGTACCTTTACTTAGAAAAACTGGCACTCACTTTGTTAAGCGCTTCTAGGAAACTAAAACCATATTTCCAATGTCATCCCATATGCGTCGTAACAACTTAGCCATTAAGAAATGTGATGCATAAGCCCGAGCTCTCGGGCCGATTGGCCAAATGGGCCATAGAAATAAGTGTGTACGACATTGAATATCGACCTCGAACCGCCATTAAATCCCAGGTGTTGGCAGACTATGTGGCAGATTTCACACCAACCCTAATAACCGAGGTGGAAAGAGAGTTGTTAGTTAACTCAATTACTTCTTCGGGAATATGGACCCTTTTCACAGACGGTGCCTCGAACGCAAGGGGATCCGGACTTGGCTTCGTATTAAAGCCACCGGCAGTTAATATAATTAGACAATCTATTAAAACTGTGAAACTGACTAACAACGAGGCAAAACATGAAGCCATGATTGCAGGCCTAGAACTAGCCAGAAGCTTGGGAGCAGAAGTGATCGAAGCCAAGTGCGAATCCCTTCTTGTGGTAAATCAAGTCAATGGAACGTTCGAGGTCAGAGAGGAACGGATGCAGAGATACTTAGACAAATTGCAAGTGACGTTGCATCGGTTCAAGGAATGGACCTTACAACATATACCTCGGGATCAAAACAGCGAGGCCGACGCCCTCGCCAGCTTGGGGTCGTCGATCGAAGACGATGAGTTCGACTCGAGAAAAGTCATACAGCTCATGAGGTCAGTAGTGGAAGAAGGCCACGCTGAGATCAACTCGACAAGCTTAACTTGGGATTGGAGGAACAAATACATAGAATATCTCAGCTCCGATAAACTGCCCTCGGATCCAAAAGAGTCGAGGGCCCTGCATATGAAGGCCGCCTGATTCAGCTTGTCCGAAGACGGAACCTTGTTCAGAAGAACATTTGACGGCCCACTCGCGATATGTCTGGGACCGGGTGATACTGAGTACATTTTAAGGGAAATCCATGAAGGTACTAGCGGGAACCATTCAGGCGTCGAGAAAATAATTAGAGCTGGTTATTACTAGATCGATATGGAAAAAGACGCAAAGGAATTCGTTCGAAAGTGTGACGAATGCCAAAGGCACGCCCCGATGATCCATCAACCCGGGGAGATACTCCACTTAGTCCTATCACTATGGCCGTTCATGAAGTGGGGGATGGGGGTCGTTGGCCCTCTTCCGTGCGCACCAGGTAAAGCTCAATTTATACTATTTATGACTGACTATTTTTCTAAATGGGTGGAAACTCAGGCGTACAAGAAGGTTAGGGAAAAAGAAGTCATCGATTTCATTTGGGATCACATCATATGCCGATTTGGAATGCCAAACGAGCTCGTATGCGACAACGGGAAGCTATTCATCGGTAGCAAAGTGACAAAATTCCTCGAAGATCACAAGATCAAAAGGATCCTATCGACACCTTACCACCCCAGTGGGAATGGACACGTCAAATCTACCAACAAAAACATACTCCAGAACCTCAAAAAGAGGTTAATCAATGCCAAAGGGAGATGGAAGGAAATATTGCCCGAAGTCCTATGGGCATATCGTACGACCGCGAACTCCCGCACTGGAGCCAATCTATTCTCTCTGGTTTATGGCGCCCGAAGCTTTGATACCGGTCGCGGTTGGGGAACCAAGTATCAGGTTCCGGTATGCAACAGAGGAATCGAACCACGAAGCCATGAATACGAACTTGGAACTGTTAGATGAGAGACGTGAAGCCGCCCTTGTTCGATTAGCTGCTCAAAAGCAAAGGATCGAGAGTTATTATAACAGAAGGACCAACCTTCGATACTTCAACGTCGGGGACTTAGTACTAAGAAAGGTCACGCCGAACACACGGAGTCCAAACAAGGGAAAGCTGGGACCAAACTGGGAAGGACCTTATTATATCATTAAAATCACCGGAAAGAGATCCTACAAGCTCGGAACAGTAGATGGTAAACAACTACCAAACAACTGGAATATCAGTCATTTGAAGCGGTATTACTGCTAAGGTACGACCCTGTTCTTTACTTTTATTTGCATTACGAACTAACACTTGCAGGTATCGAACAAGGGGCCATACGAGATATTAGGTCTGAAAGCACGCGTTGCACTCTTTTTCCCTTGAACCGGTTTTGTCCCAAAATGGGTTTTACAGCAAGGTTTTTAATGAGGCAACAAGTAAATTGTGCTAACTTAGATTCGAAGGCCAATAGAAAATCGGTGACAACAGTATTCGAGGCCTATCTTCAATTGACCCGGAATACTGGGGGGCCAATTTAGCTTGGAAAAGATATTTTAGGATTGAAGGGTCGAAGATCAATAAGATTCAATGTAAGGGCCAAACGGTCAAATGAACCGTGCTCAAATAGATTGATCGAACCCTAACGCAAGTTGTACACATACATTACTATTCTGTACAAGAATAAAGAGAAGTCTCTTGTATACAAACGTCCTGCTTCTAATCAAAACGAGCCCAGGGGCCACTTTAACTTGAGTTCGAATAATCACTCTCTCACTCGGGGACTACCGTCTGAAAAATAAATTTATTTGAGGGGATATAAGACCTATTAGGCAACCCCGAACTTTAAAGGCTAAGGTCGTTTTGTATTAACAGAACTCGAGGGGACGTAAGACCTATTAGGCAACCCCTGAACTAAAAGGCCAAGGCCATACCGGGTTAACGAAATCCGCGAGTACAAAGCTTATTTGGCTTACCCCGAATTAAAAGGCCAAGGTCATATCGGGTTAACGAAAACTGAAGGTACAAAGTTTATTTGGCTATGCCCGAATTAAAAGGCTAAGGCCATATCGGGTTAACAAAGTCCGAGTGAACATCGCTTATTTGGCAATGCCCGAATCAAAAGGCTAAGGCCACTCCGAGTTAATAGTACTCGAGGGATAAGGCATTTCGATCTTTGCAAATCCGAATATAAAAAGCAAAGAGAAAATTCGAAAGTTATGAAAAGAAAGCTATCTATCTATCTATCTATCTATCTATATATATATATGTGTGTGTGTGTGTGTGTGTGTGTGTGTGTGTGTGTGTGTGTGTGTGTGTGTATGTATATGTATATCAAAAATCTCTTTTACAGAAATCGAGCAATCTCGATACACAATATTAAACACGGAAAGAGATAAAACTCGGTCAGGAGCGACTTGGTCTCAACTGGATCCCGCCTCGACATCAAGATTTCCGAGGTCTTCTCATTCTTCAGACCCAACTGAATCCTCCTGTGGAAAGGCTAGTTTTCTGGCCTTGATTTCAGCTATCTTGGCATCTTCGATCTCTATCGATAAATCAAAGCCTCAAGCCTGAATTTCCTCAAGAGCAAGCCTACGAGATTGCCATCTCATATGGTCAACCATATTCCTTGATTGGTCTTGAGAAGCTTTAGCATCAGCCTTATATTGAGCCACCAGTTCATCAGCTTCGGCTTTGACCACGACAATTTCTGACTTGGCCATTTTTAACTCTTTAGCCAGATTATCTCGATCTGAGATAATCGTACTGATCCGAGATTGAAGCTCCTCGGTACTCTTGGTTTGGGCCTCGACTTTCTCCTTTGTCGCTCTAAGCTGAGCCTCTGCTAAAGCTAATTGTGCCCGAGATGTCTCTATTTCCGAGGCCAATTGATCCATCTTGCTCCTCTACTCGTCGGCCTCAGCTTTAACCACATTTATTTCAGTTCGAAGCTAATCAATCCGATAAAATTTTTGCCCTACCTGCTCTGCTAAGCCAACATTATCCTTTTGGGTAAGCTCCAGTTCGGCACGGAGGTTCTTTACCTCCCCTTCAAGCCATTCACTGGAGAAGTTTCAAGGTGTCTAGTTTCTCAATGAGCTCCCCAGTGTCGGCCTCATGGAGTTTTGACTCTTCCCGGAATCAGAGAAAAGCCTCATGGTGAAGTACCGAAGCCTGCAAGCATAAAGGAAGATGTTATGATTACTTAAATTTTAAAGTACATAACAAAGGACATCAAATAAAGAATATTGAAAGTTACCCGATTCAGCGCTTGTTGAGCTTTGTTGAACAGGCAGGGAGCATCCACCTCGTTCATTTTTTCCTGATCCTCCTCGATCACCAAGCACCAAAGATAACTGGCCACCCCGACGGGGGCGGATAAAACCCGGGCATCCTCGGAAATGGTAAAAGATATGGAGCGTTTTCGATCAGGGTAAGCACTCGGTGCGCGAAACCGATCGACCAATTTGGACTAAAGGAAGTCCCGTTTGTATCGGAAGATGAGCTCTTCCTCGGTACCTCTAAATTACCGAGCCCAAGAACATCTTCCGTGGCCGTCGAATCCACACCATCAAAAAAATCACGGAAAGGGTCTTTCGATCTATGATCTCCATACAGCGAACATTCTTTTGCTATTTGGGCCTCGTTGAACATTGATTCCGAGAAAGAGGGAGAATCAACCATCTCAATCGGACCCAATACTCCCAGCGGTGCTCTCCTCGTGTCTAGGGAAGCCTCAGGTCTTGTCTCCTCCTCGGGTTCCCCAACTCGATGAAGATCCGCTTCATTAACCCCTGGTTCGGAGGCCCCTTGCCCTTCAGACTGTGGCGGTACACTAGCCACAAGGTCAAAATCCTCTTCTTCCTCCTCAGACTCAATCCCTCAATCGATGTAGTGAGTCCAAAGATAATACTCGATCACTAGCACTCCTCCTGGGCTTACAAGCCAATATTTTCCTTGGTCTCTTCTTCTTGAGGTCTGGGGAACTTGGGGCCTTTTTCCTTTTCTTCTCTTTATCCTTCTTCGAAACAGGGGGCTCACTAGGAGCATCATCGCCCACGGGTGGAGGTCTCATTTCAACATCTTTTGATAAACCTGCGAAAGAGAAGCAAAACAAGTTAGAAATCGACAACATAAAGAATTAAGCTCGAATGTAACTTATCTCACCATGAAGTCGGGCCTCCCACCCGCCTTTCAAAAGCTCGCTCCATGCGCGCTCGGAATATGGTTTTTGGGATACGATCCCCTCGAACAACTCTTTGAGATGAGGAACTGCACCTGGCATCCGAGAAACAGCTGCACCATAGATAATTGATAAGAGGAAGGGGAAAACGGTAAACAAATTTCTGAAAAGCAGGGTTATACTTGCGCTTCATATTCCATTTTCTCAGGGAATGGCATATCCTCGGCCGGGATTAGATTCTCATCAATACCTGAGAACGGGGATTTGCTTGCGCGCTGAGCAAGTTTTATCAACCCCCCTCGATAGAGTCGCGGACTGTACAAACGCATGAGATGATCGATGATGAAAGGATACCCTTCGATCTTGTTTATAAAAAGACGGAGAAGGATAACTATCCTCTAGAAAGAATGATGAATTTGGCCCAGGGTCTCCTCGTACCTTTTACAAAAGGCATTAATGACCGGGTCCAAAAGACCCAACGTGAAGGGATAAGTGTAAACACTTAAAAAAAACCCTCTACGTGGGTAGTAATTGCTTCTTCAAGCGCAGGAACTACCACACACTTGCCGACCTAGTTACAGTCTTCCTTGACTTTCTCGAGAATGCTGTCGGTGATTGAACAGATATATCTCATGACCGGTTCGCACCGGCCCGGTATTGAGGAAGTTTTTTCAACCTTGAAATCGGCTCCGGTTGAACACCCCGTAGGTATAAATGCCTTTGGAGGGGGTTTCGGTATAGGTTCCTCGGTGACAACAGGCAAAACATTCTCAGCAGGTTGAGAAGAAGAGGGAGTTTGTCTTTGAGGAACGGATTTTGAAGTCTTTGCCATTATTTTTTAATAGAGGAAGAAAGAAAAAGATGCTGATATGAAGGAAATATAATTCATAGATAGCTTGTGAAATATTTTTAGAAAACCAGAAGGCAGGAGGTCTTGAAGATAAGAATGATGAAGTTTTTACAAAAGAGCACGAATGTTTGAATACAAAGAATGAATGAGGGTATTTATAGTCTTTCAAAATGGCGGGTCGCATCTTGAAGCGGCAGAACATCAACTGACACACATTTAATGCTTTAAAGGGCTTTTCTAATAGGGCGTTTTCAATTTCCGTATCGCGTAAGTCATGAGTCTATCGTCACTTATCGGAGTGAGAATCGGAAGCCCGTATAGTGAGAATCTGAGGCTCATATTGTTTCTCGTCGTTATTCTCTGAAAAACGAGGCGATTATCTATATGCGGTCAAATTAGGCCATATATCCTTAAAATCACATATAAATTCAATTGTTATCCAATTTTTAGGGTAAACATTACCCTTAATTAATTGTTACCTTGACACATCGGGATTTGTAAATAAGGGCAAATTTTAAAAAAATTAAAATTAATTCTTTCTTGATTATGTAAAAGAATACTTATTTTGGTCTAAAATAAAAAGATCAAAAGGTCACTTATTATGAATCAGAGGGAGTATTAATTATCAATATGTGTGCCCACATATCGCTACAAGTTTCCTTTTGTAGTACCCGCAATAAAAAGATACGGCAAAGCGCGAAAATGATTCTTGCTTTGTCTTTTCCAACGAAGGCAAAAAAAATTATTAATTGATTTTTTCCGTTTGTTTAAATTTTAATGAATAGAATTATTCATTATCTATGCTTATCTCTCCGGCTAGTTCATGAAATTTAAATTAGTCCGAACATCATGATTATAAAAAAATAAAAAAAATAATACTTGCTTTGTCGGACGTTAACCCATCACCCGTGCCATTTGTCTCCGGCTTTGATCTCGTATAGAAAAGGTTGGACGCGGCTGGATGCGGAAATTTAAGTTGTATAATCATATATCTATCTACGTGCACATACTAATCAATCATATTTTTGTCTATCAGCAAATCGTTTCACTTTCGTCTTGCCACTTTCTTTGTTGCAAGTTGAGAATCGCCAATGATGACCATCTTGGTATAACTGTTAAACTATCGAGAATAACAGAAAAGCAAATTATGCCTTCCCAAAATTTTAATGTATTTTACTTTTGGAAGGTCAATTTTATTGGATTTTGATTTTATGTCATGCATATAGTAATTAATTTTTATTGAAAACTACGATACTAAAGATATTTCAAAACTCGACAAAACTACTATGCTGCAGATTTTTCATTTGGCAAAAATTCGTTTTTCTCTTATTTTATTTTATGTGATGATGTTTGACTAAATTCAAAATTAACTATATTAATTTGATTTATACGATATTTTAGCATTTACAAAAGAATATTAAGCTTATAGATGAAAATGGACCAAATATAACATAAAAGTTAAAGTTTGAATAGCTTCATGAAGTTTAATTTCTTAAAATTACGAAGGTTATGTTAAGATAAAACGGTATCTAATATTTTTGAAACATCTCAAAATAAAAGGAATGTAATGTCAACTGAGACGAACAGGTATACTTGAAGACTTTAAATATTTAATTATTTGACCGTTGAAAAGCTAAAATTGTGATTCGGCTCCAACTCACCCTTGAACTGGTCCATGGGAGACAATTATGTCGGGCGAATTGCAGCAATAGCCACTTTCAAATTCGTTATTTTAAATATATTTACAATTTAAAATGTATTAGCTAATTTATCCAAATTTTAGGATTAAGTATCCTAAATTTAAAAATTCAGGATATAGTGTCATGAAATTTTTGAGCTGCTAATTTGAAATTCAGGACAAAGTGTCCTGAATTTCTGCACTACTAATTTAAAATTCAGAACATAAGAGTCGAGTTTTAGGATACAATTTTCGAACTTTAGGATACGATCTCCTGAAGTTTGAATTTTAAGATTTAAACTCTAGGACGTCATGTCCTGAAGTTTGAGCGAAATTCATTATTCCCTCGTTTAAATAAATGTGAAAAATATTTCATTTCAGTTTATTCCCAAAAGAATAATATCTTTATAAAATTAATTATTTAAACATAAATTTTTATTTTATCTTTAATGAGATATTTATTGTCATATAAATATTAATAACATTTTTAAGTCTCATATTTCAAAAGTCTTTATTATTTTCTTAAATCTCGTGTTTAATCAAACAAAAAAATAGACGGAAATATTGCTTAACAGAAAAAGCAGCTACTAGAAGCTCATACATTTACAACAAGTCGACAATGCAACCTTGGGTTCTTTCACATCCTTAATTCCTGATTTTTTCATTGACATTACCGCAAGGAATATTCCAAAGTTGAGTATAGCTATCCTCTCTCCGTGTGTTGATGCTAGATTGTGATTGATATCTTCCCGATTAAGACTATTGCCACATTTCGTGTTTTCACTGATAATACAATAGTGTTAGTTCCTATGAATGATGGCGGCATATATACATGTTGACATGTTGTTGCAAACTAGTTTTCTTACCGCACTGCTAACATACATAGAGCTGGCTGATAACTTTGTAAATTTTGATTGATATAATTGGAGGGATCCAATCTACCTGTATAATAATAACATGTTCTACGGCGGAGCTAGAGTATTAGATATGAGTTTGGACAAACATAATATTTTTTGCTTAGATTATGTACTTATATTAAATATGTATAAATATTTAATTACGAACTCAATAATTAAAGTGAATTATGAGTTTAATAGCAAATTCAGGATTCATAAACTTGAAATCCTCTGCCTCTGCCCAATTGAAAGATATTAGGTGCAAATAAACTGAGGAATGCTTAACTTGTAAAATTTATGAACGTTTTATTAATTGGCATGCCTACTATGTAGTATGCACTATAGAAAATAGCAAAATATTTTTACACTCTACCTTAAAAGGCAGAAATGTTCGGGACCCCCCTAGACTTAAATAATTTTTATTTAGTTTCTTCTTAAATTTTACGTGGTCTTTAGTATTCTTCTGAACTTGAAAATTCGATAGTCTTGACCCCCCTCTCCCCCCCCCCCCCNAAATGCTGATATGGCGAAGAGCGTGAACGCATTCTCTTTTAGGCGCGTGGGAGGGAAAAAAAAAAAAATCAAAAAATCAACTTCCAAGTGGGAAATTTTTCAAATATTAATTGTCACATAATCAAATATAATGATTTATTTGTTCCAATTGTATTTCTCATTGTTTCTTCTTAATATACATTGCATATTTTATCCCGATTGTACTTTTTTTTTAGATACGATGAATATATATTTCAACTTTGTATTTCTTATCTTCTTTATTTTTCCCGGTCAAATTTATAAAAGTTAGTTGAAACTCCATTTATTTTAGCTAAATAAAAAGAAGATTTAGCCAAAGTAATGAAGTTCAAATGGTGTATGTTTTACAAAAAGAAAAAAATACTGTGTATTTTTATTTTTATTTTTTTAAACCATGCATTTTTCTTTTTCAAGTCAATTTCGCAAATATTTGGTCGAAATTTTATTATTTTTAGCTAAAATATATACTTAGCCAATATATGGTTCCAATAATGTATTCTTTTTAAAAAAATTTTTAGATGCAATGATAATTTGTTCTAATTGTATGTTCCTTTATTTTCTGACCAAATATGTAGAAAGAACTTGATTAAAATATAATTATCTTTAGCCAAATAAAAATTATAGTAAAAATAACGTTGTTTCAATTTTTTAAAAACAGATTTTGGCACGAAAAAAATATTTAAATAGTTGGTGGACTTAAAAAGATAAAAACATATATTTTATTGTAAAAAAATGCCACATGGACGAAAAAATCCATGCGGCAGCGCGTGTGTTACACTCTCATAGATTGTCAGTGTCCAGGTGGGTCGAAGCTATGAAATTGTCAAGTTCAGAAGGGTATAAAAGACCAAGTGAAGTTTAAGGGGAACTAAAGAAAAGTTATCAAGTTCAGGGGCCCCAAACTATTCTGCCCTATATTAAAAGTATGAAGGCTCTTAGCGAAATATCTTTCGCCTTTTTTACCCTTTAAAATTTATTTTTCACATTAGACAGAATAGTCATTTATGCTTTTTCCTAATATTTAGGAGTTTTAAACCAACTCTATTTTGTGTATTAAAATTTTCCTTTTTTGAAATATTCATTTTTCAAATATTAGGATTCCAAATATTAGATTGAAATCATCTGAAATTTTAATTATTAAGTATTTCCTTTTAAAACTAGGTATTAGGTGAGAAATCTTAATATTTAAGTCCTAATACATAAATCCAAGAAATTTATTGCATAACAGAATATGACGTAATTGTTTAGGGATTCTTCTATGCAATTAACATAGAAACGATAAGTAATACTATCCTAATATGTGCTATCATTAGTTTTAGGCTTTAAAGATCTTTTCACATAATTTCTTGGACTGTTTAAGTTATCATATAATATAAATATAATTGACTACAGGATCGCTTCGATTTAGCTACAGAGAAGAATTATTAAAGTACAAACCCTGTCAAAAATTCTAAGTCAGTCAGTAAACTCTAAACCACGACCTCACCTGCTAACCCTTTATCAACGTCTCAATCAACGGCTTAAAAATGGGTTCTGCGGAGGCCACTGGTTATGTTGCCATAACCAGAGCTTACCTTCTAACTTAGAACTGCCTGGGTTTAAACTTTTAACCTAAGCAACATCGTAACAGAAACAGTAACCAAATTAATACTAAAGCATGCTTCAAGAATAGGTCAAGAATTCTAAGTTTAACACATATATTTAGCCTATCATTTAGGCTAAATCTTCAAACAATAGGGAAATTTAAATTAAAATCAGAAAAATAGAAGTACCTGAGACCGTCGAAGTTGTAACCAAAGTGGTTTCTTTTATTGATATAAAATTTTACAGAGAGATTTTTACGACTAAGAGACAGATGGCTATCGAAAAGAAAGCTTCTGGAAAAAAAACTCTTGCTGGACTAAAGCCCTAAGTGATCCTTATATAATGGATCGACTGATCAAAAGTCAAAAAGAAAATAGTAAAATGACCAACAAAATAATTACAACTATTGGCCGACAAGATAAAAAGAAAAAGATAAAATGACAAACTACTTTATAAAAGTAGATTCTTTGGCCGTATCTTCATCCAGTAGGGCCATCTGCTTTATTAAAGTTGTTGTAAATATTACCCCAATAATACTTGAATGAGGCCTTCAATTATTTTCCACTAACTCCTTTGCCTTTGTCGGTTTTTGACGAGGAAGATTCTTCCGCATTTTCTTTCATTTTTTTCAAGAATTCTTCTAATTCTTCAATATTAACTTGTTCCGTATTATCTTCCTGGGATTCCTCTAAGCAAATATCTTCATTGGTTTTGCTTATTGATTCCATTGATATATCATCTGCATTTCAGCATCAAAATTTCTTGCAAAGTCTTTTTTGACTTCTGCCAAATAAGAAGCCATAAGTTCTTCTTTGGATACAGCACCCTTTTTCATCTGTATTTTCCTGCTAATATAAATCAAAGGGCTAATTTCTTCTTCAGCAATATTTTTGCTGGCTTTCTGAGAAGTATAATTCTTGAGAGCTTTATCAATATTATTCAGGGTCTCTTGTCCATGAAGCTGCCCTGTTTCTTTATTAATAATAAGCATTTTACTCCAGAACTTTGTATAAAAAGTTCTATTAAGGCAAGGAAATCCCTTATCAGTATATCCAATCTCAACATCCCATTTCATGATCAAAGGGATAGAAAATTCGATGAAAAAAATACATTAAAGCCATTCCTTCAAAAAAGATATTATCTTTCTGTAGACTAATTATTCTGGGAGATAATTCTATCCACTGAATATATAAACTCTTATAGTTTTCTGGTAAAATATCGATTGATGGTCCAAATATAGTCCACCATTCACAGAACCAATTTGGTATATTCTGATCAAATACATTCGCACAGATCTTTATAAACCAAGAATGTTTTCTATTAGGATTCTCATAATAAAAAGTCTTATAAAGACTTTGGATATAATCCCAATAGTTATACTTAACAGAAATTTTCTGTTTAGGATGGATATAATCCTTTTCCTTTAAAGTACTAATTCCCCATTCATCAGCGGGAATAATTCGCTTGATTATAATCTTAGAAAAGTTATAAACTTTTCTAGTTGTTGAGGGATAAAAATGTTGAAATTCAACTGTCCTTGTTGATTGCAGAATTAATTCGTAGTTCATTCTATACTTATAACTAGTAGTAGCATATGATGCTGTATCAAAATATCTTGACATTATTTGCCAAGGATTATCCTTCCATCTAAGGTCTGATTGTTCCAACAGAATTATTAATTCTCTATAAGAATTCTGGCTATAAACTTCATTCCCTTCTTGGCCTTCTTCTGTTAAGGCTGTAGAATATGAAAGGGGGTTATTACCCTAATTCTGTTGCTTGGACTTTATAAATTCCATAAATTCCTTATACAAAGGGTGATTGATATTAACCCCTGAATTTGAACTTTCTGCAATATTAGCAGATATCAGTTTTTGGTTTTCAAATTGGGCAAGGATATTACCTCTG
>MCJB01004424.1:0-65693 GCA_002018475.1 Nicotiana obtusifolia
GGGGTATTTATAGGTGGGAATAGGTAAAAAGTGTATTTATAAAAAGTTTGGGGTTAAATTAAAGTTTGGGGGCCAAAATGGCTATTTTTGGAACCCCAAACGGTCAAATTGAGGCTCCAACGGCTAGATTTTAAATCTGACCGTTGGGCCATTTTTTTTTAAATTTTTTTTTTTTTTTAAAATTATAGCCGTTGGGACCGGACCAGGCCCACCAGCCGGTCCCGGGCCTACTGGGCTTTTTTTTGAACCGGGCCGTCGCGGGCTTTGCATCATTTGAGGCCCACGCACGGTAGGGACCGGACCACAGGCCCGTTAGGCCCACCAGGACCGCGGGCCTGGGCCGGTCCTGGGCTAGGCCCACCGTGGGCCACAACATTACTCAGAGACCAGCCAAATCATTTTCTTCATTAGTACTCTAAGAATCTTGACAAGTGCCATGGAAGGCGGATTCCTAAGTAAAAAAAATATTTGTTAGCTGTGAAGAATTTTATGCAAGGTTGACGAAACTAGAAATAAGTACCAAAAACAATAAAGCTAACGCGAAACATGGCTCCATTTCCGAATTAAAGTATTCACCGAGCATACATCCGTAACTAGTTATAATATAGATTAACTTCCAATCTCGAGACTGGTTTGCTCCTAAAAGCCAGAGAAATAGTCTTATGTTGCTTCTCTTTGCCAGTTAAGAAGATTCATATCGAGCAAAACTCAAAAAAATGGAGCATCATTTGAAGTTGTGCACTCGGAGCAAGAACAAATGTTTAACCACAAAATTCATCAGCATCTTCTTTTTCACCTTGTTTCTTTTTGTCATCCTTTTCCATATCAAGTATTCATATCCTTTAGATTTCTCCTTATCAGCAAGGTCTCAAAGATGTGCTTTTCGTTCCCAAGAGAATTACTCTGATGTCAAGGAAACCATGACGGCGAAGCTCAAAGACTCTGTCACTTTCCTCCCCCTCCAGGACCTTAGATTTAGAGAAACAGCCACAACTGGCCACACATGGTTTATGAGCTCTTTGAACGATACACACGAGGAAAATGAAGCAGAACACTTGTATTTCCCTTCCAAGGCATCCAAAGGACGGCTTCTTTGCTTTAAGGGACGGGATACTAAGGATGGCACAAAGAATTCATATGCTTTGGCATGGCGAGAAAGTCTTCCCGACTCTGCTATTCTATTGGAAGGCTTAACATTCGTATCCTACACATATTACGACCACCAAAATCTGTGGCATGGATTATCTGCAGTGGCTCCTTTTGTGAGATGGTCAATGAAAAATAAGTGTCTGAAGCCAGCAAGATGGGCGCTATTCCACTGGGGAGAACTGAGATTAAGAATGGGGTCATGGGTTCAACTACTTATGCAAGCTAATTTCGGTAAAGTTAAGGTGGAAGGATTTGATAGAGATGTACCTTACTGTTTTGAGAAAGCCATTGTCATGAGGCATGAGACAAGTCAAATGGGGAAGGAGAATAAGCTGAGGGTATTCGACCTGTTGCGCTGCAAGGCTAGGAGTTACTGTGGCATTAATCCTGCAGGCAAGGGTATAGAGATTAATCAAAATGGGTTTTCAATTATAAGACTTACTCTGCTAATGAGAAGAGGTTCACGCTCGTTCAAGAATGCACCTGCTGTAACTGATATATTTGCAAAGGAATGTGCAAGAGTCAAAGGCTGCATTCTGCAAGTAGTTCAGTCAGACGATCTATCTTTCTGCGACCAGGTAAACATTTTTCCCTTTCTTCCATCATTATCCAGTAATTACCCCAGAGCAATAGTAATTCACAATGAAATATACAACTAAAGCTTAACAAGCAACTAATACCAACAAGCTATTCACATTACCCTACTTGCAGTAGTTCCAGGCAATCACTGAAATTAACACAAATGTCCTTTATCAGGTGAAAGTCCTCACCAATACCGATATTGTTGCGTCTCCATGTGGAGCACAGCTAACGAATATGCTCTTCATGGACCGTGGGAGCAGCGTAATGGAATTCTATCCAAAAGGATGGTTAGAGTATGCTGGCTCAGGCCAATATGCTTACCACTGGATGGCAAATCAATCAGGGATGAAACATCAGGGTGCATGGTGGGATCCAATGGGAAAAGAGTGTCCATCCCCCAAAGATCGTCTGCAGTGCTTTCTTTTTCATAAAGATGGCATGGTTGGACACAATGAGACCTATTTTACAGAATGGGTTAGAAGAGTCATCGATCAAGTTAGGCTAATCAAGCTGGAGCAAGCTTCTGCAAATCAAGCAAACAAGCAACAACATGATTCAAAAGCATGTATATGCTAGCCTGCTGTTGAAGTATACAATAACACCACTAACAGTAGACTTTGTAAGAGTTAGAATCAAATGTGCGAACTGATTTGCTAGAAATCATTATTTGCAAACAAGCTTCTGCTTTAACAAATGAAATATCGAGCATCCTCCATTGCAAAATAATCACTTTTTTCCTAGGTAAGCACACAGTAATCATTGTCATATAGCAAGTATCACAAAGAAAATAAAAGTGAAAAAGAAAAAGGATGAACTAATAGCAACCCTCAGCGCTTCTACAAATTAGGAAAGTTTACATAAGACTAATATTCAGAGTTCTACAGTTGCAACCTTGCTTCCACAAATCACTAAAAATCAACCACTGCTAAGCTTTTGTATGATGCATTTTGTGTGTTTCTCTCATTTTTATCGAAACATACACCAGGAAATAGCAAAACAGCACAAAAAGATAGGATTGCTCTTATCTCTGTGAAAACTTGGGCAACAAGTAGACCGCAAAAAGCGAAATAGTGGAAAACGCACATGTCACGACCCAATTCTCCTATAGGCCGTGATGGCGCCCAGCTCCGTCGCTAGGCAAGCCAACAGTGAACTGACCACGTGATTTCTCTTTTAATAAGTTCCCAAGTAATTAGATTTCCATTAATAAAACGATTACGAAACAACAAATTTAATAAATAGGACGAAAGCAACTGAGTGCAATTATAACAATAGTGAAAATCCCAAAACCATAGAGTCTACTAGAGTGTGTGCCAAGACCTGGTGTCACAAGTGTATGAGCTACTAGTAGAATATACAAAACACTAAACTACTGTCCGAAATGAAGTAGACAGCAAGCACAACTCAAAAGAAAGACTTCGGGTGCTGCAGAACGGCTCGGAAGGCAACTCACCGCTCAGTCTTGGAGTATCACGGATGTGCGCCGGGGTGACTACCAGATGCACCTGCCTCAGAACTCGTACGGTTAGTGCAGAAGTGTAGCGTGAGTACATAAACAACATGTACCCAGTAAGTATCAAGTCTAACCTCGAAGAAGTAGTGACGAGGGGTAGACTTTGACACTTACTATGGGCTAACAATAAAATGCAGGAATCATAAATAAGCATGGGTTATGTAAAATAATTGATACAACTCAGTAACAAGCAGAGAATGATAATTCTTTGACTATCAACAAATTTCCGAGTCAATTCCTGTCATTTAAATAATTATAACCGCTCAAGACATAAATTAATATCAAGTAAAATTAGGCTCCGAGTATTATCATGCACGATTTATGCCGAGGTCGTACTGAACCATAGATGCATCTATTAACCTGTTGAGACGAACTGCCCGCTCCCATGAGAGTAGAGGAAATTTATCTCGCTCGCGGAAATACTTGCGACGCGGGTGAACATAGATTTCTCAAAGTTATTATAACATTCTTCCATTCTTCCCCACACATAAGAAATTTAAACGAGAGACTTTAAATCTTAAAATCCTTAATCACAGCTCTAATTAAGACAATTAATATGCATGACTAATATAATAGAGCAAACAAGGCATGGTGTAAGCCTAAGACTACCCGGACATCACATAGAATATAGCTACGTACGGACTATCGTCACCTAGTGCGTACGTAACTCCCCAGACATACAATTCACAACAAAAATATACCTACGGGGATTAGTTCCCTCTTACAAGGTTAGATAAGAGACTTACCTCGCCTCAAGGCTCACTTTCGCGGTCACAATTTCGCTCTAAAGCCTCAACTCGGTGCCGAACAATCCAAAACTAATCAAATGTTATATAAATTAATCAATACATGTTCCAAAATTCATAATTTAACTATTAGAATAATTACCCAACCCAAATTGAAATATTCTTAAAATGCGCCCCTGAGCTCACGTGCCCGGACTCCGGAAATTTTCGAAGAAAGTTGTTACCTATAACTTCACGAACTTAAATATACAATTTTCACTCCATTCCATAACCATTTTCGTGGTTAAATCTTATTTTTATCAAAACTTAGGTTTTTCATCTAAACCCATGATTTTCATAATTTTACATGTTAAAATCTACCCTTAATCTATGTATTTAACTTACATTAGATAGAATGTACTTACCTCCAAGTACCAGGTGAAAACCCTCTCCAAGAGCTCCAAAATCGCCCAATGAATGAAAGAAAATGAGTCAAAATGGTTTAACTTTCGACTTTAATGAACCTCCCTGCCTCCAGGACATTCGCACTTGCGGTCACTAGGTCGCATCTGCGGCACCGCTTCCGCGGAGAAAGGTCCGCTTCTGCGGAAATTCCCCAGGCCAGCACTGGCCGCTTCTGCGGACGAGTTACCGCTTCTGCGGATGGCCAGGCGCATCTGCGGCTTCACCGCACCTGCAGGTTATTCCTCGCAGAAGCGAGGCCGCTTCTGCGCGTGGTTCTCCGCTTCTGCGGCCACTGGCCCAAATGCCCCAAAGACGCTTCTGCGGCAATGAACTCGCATCTGCGGCCAAAAGCTCGCATCTGCGGCCAAAAGCTCGCAGGTGCGGGCACACCTGACCTGGTGCACCAACAGCCCTTTTAAGTCCTAATTCGATCCGTGCATTGTCCGAATGGCACCCAAGGCCCCTGAAGCCTCGTCCAAACATACCAACAAGTTTGAAATCATAAAACTACTCGCTCGCACCCTGGGAACGCGGGAAACAACATTAAAACTAAGAATCATACCCCAAAACCAATAAAATTAACTTA
Organism: Nicotiana obtusifolia; assembly: GCA_002018475.1. Taxonomy (NCBI): domain Eukaryota; kingdom Viridiplantae; phylum Streptophyta; class Magnoliopsida; order Solanales; family Solanaceae; genus Nicotiana; species Nicotiana obtusifolia. The sequence goes on from MCJB01004424.1 coordinate 5,021, forward strand.
TGAACTTCAAGTTCTTCCAACTTACTTCGAACGGGCCGAAACATACTTAAACTATTCGGAATGACACCAAATTTTGTGTGCAAGTCTTAAATCACCACACGGAACTATTTCCAAGCTCAAAATATCAAATGGAACTCGATAACACAAAAACCTGTTCCAAACCAAATTTAAAGAACTTTAAAACCTTCGATGAGCCAACTTCCAACATTAAGTGCCGCAACACTCCCGGGTCATCCAAAACCCGATCGGGACATACGCCCAAGTCCACATTCATCGTACAAACCTATTGGAACTGTCAAATCCCGGTTCTGAGGTCGTTTGCTCAAAACGTTGACTCAAGTCAAACTTAGCCCTTATACCCAACCTTAAGGAACCAAGTGTTCCAATTTCAACCCCAACCCTTCCAAATCCCGAACTAACCATCCCCACAAGTCATAAAACAGTAAAAGCACATACGAGGAGTCTTATTTAGGGAAACAGGAATCTAGAAAGCAAAACGACCGGTTGGATCGTTACATTCTCCACCTCTTAAACAAACGTTCATTCTCGAACCGGTCTAGAATCATACATGGAGTGCTGAATAAGTGTGGATATCTGCTCCTTATGTCCTCCTCAGCCTCCCAAGTCACCTCCTCGACTGGTTGGCCCCTCCACTGAACTTTTACTACAGAAATCTTCTTGGACCTCAACTGGCGAACCTGCCTATCAACAATGGCAACTTGCTCCTCCTCATAACCCGAGCTCTCATCTAACTGAACCGTGCTGAAGTCTAACACGTGCGATTTGTCGACATGATATCTTCGGAGCATAGACACGTGGAAAACTGGATAAAAACTCCTGATAGACTGGGAGGCAAAGCAAGCTCATAAGCAACCTCACCAACTCGTCTCAACAGCTCGAACAGACCTATAAACCTTGGGCTCAACTTGCCCTTCTTCCCAAACTTCATGATTCCCTTCATCGGCGAGACTTTCAAAAGAACCTTCTCGCCTACCATAAACATAAATCACGCGCCTTCTGATCCGCGTAACACTTCTGTCTTGACTGTGCTGTGCGAAGTTGCTCCCGAATCAACTTTACCCTTTCCAAGGCATCCTTCACCAAATCAGTACCGTATAGCTTCGCCTCATCGGGCTCAAACCATCTGACGGGCGAACGACATCGCCGACCATATAAAGCCTCAAATGGAGCCATCTCAATGCTGGACTGATAACTGTTGTTGTAAGCAAACTCGGCCAAAGGCAAGAATGATCCCATTGCCCTCCGAAGTCAATCACATATGCTTTGAGCATATCCTCCAAGATCTGAACTGTCCGCTCCGACTGCCCATCGGTCTGCGAATGAAAGGCTGTGCTGAGCTCCACACAGGTCCCCAACTCACCTTGTACTGCTCTCCAAAAATGCGAAGTAAACTGTGGGCCTCTATCTGATATAATGGAGATAGGCACACTATGCAACCGAACAATATCCTGAATATAAATCTGGGCCAACCTCTCTGCAGAGTACGTGGTCACAACCGGAATGAAGTGTGCCGACTTGGTCAACCTGTCAACAATGACCCAAACTGCATCAAACTTTTACAAGGTCTGCGGCAACCCAACTACGAAGTCCATAGTAATGCGCTCCCATTTTCATGTATAGTCATCTGCTGAAGTAGGCCACCTGGCCTCTAACGCTCATACTTAACTTGCTGGCAATTTAGACACCTCGTAACATACTCAACTATGTCCTCCTTCATACGCCGCCACCAATAATGTTGTCTCAGGTCACGATACATTTTCGTAGCACCTGGATAAATAGAACACCGAGAACTGTGTGCCTCCTCTAGGATCTTCTCCCTCAAGCCGTCAACATTAGGAACACATAGGCGACCCTAGAGTCGCAGAACACCATCCTCACCGAGAATAACTTCCTTGGCACCACCTTGTAGTACCATCCCTATAGTACCGTCTCTTTGAGAACCAACAAGTGTGGGTCATCAAACTGGCGAGCCTTGATCTGCTCGAATAGTGAAGACTGAGCGACGGCGCATGCAAGAACTCGGCTGGGCTCTGAAATATCCTACGTCACAAGTCTGTTAGCCAAGGACTCAATGTCTAAAGCTAGTGGTCTCTCCTCCACTAAAATGAATGCCAAACTACCCATACTCTCCTCCTTTCTGCTCAAGGCATCTGCAATTACATTCGCCTTGCCCGGATGATAAAGGATGGTAATATCATAATCCTTCAGTAACTCAAGCCACCTGCGTTGCCTCAAATTGAGATCCCTCTACTTGAACAAATGCTACAAGCTGCGATGATCGGTGTAAACCTCACAAGATACCTTATAAAGATAATGCCTCCAGATCTTAAGAGCATGAACACTCGCGGCCAACTCCAAATCATGTACAGGGTAATTCTACTCATGGGGCTTCAACTGACGTGAAGCATATACAATAACTCGCCCCTCTTGCATCAATACACAACCCAAACCAACGCGTGAAGCGTACTACACAGTATACATCCCTGAACCAGAAGGCAACACAAACACCGGTGCTGAAGTCAATGCGGTCTTAAGCTTCTGAAAGCTCACCTCACAATCATCGGACTATCGGAACGAGCACCCTTCTGGGTCAATCTAGTCAAAGATGCTGCAATAGATGAGAAGCCCTCCACAAACCGGCGATAATATCCTGCTAACCCCAAGAAGCTCCTGATCTCGGTCGCTCTGGTGGGACGAGGCCAATGCCCCAAGAATGCCCCAAGAATGCTATAGAGTCTAGCCAAAACTCACACTTGGAGAACTTGACATAAAACTTCTGTTCCCACAAGGTTTGAAGTACCACTCTCAAATGCTGCTCGTGCTCCTCCATCCCGCGCGAGTAGATCAAAATGTCATCAATGAAGACAATTACAAACAAATCAATATAAGGCCTGAACACTCGGTTCATCAAATCCATAAACGCCGTTGCGGCGTTAGTCAAGCCAAAGGACATCATTAGAAACTCATAATGGCCATATCTAGTCCGGAAAGCCGTCTTCGGGACATCAGAATCCCGAATCTTCAGCTGATGGTACCCCGATCTCAAGTCGATCTTAGAGAACACTAGCACCCTGCAACTGGTCAAATAAATTATCAATACGCGGTAATGGATACTTGTTCTTAATAGTAACTTTGTTCAACTGGCGATAATCAATGCACATTCGCATAGTCCCATATTTCTTCTTCACAAATAACACTGATGCGCCTCAAGGCGACACACTTGGTCTGACGAACCCCTTCGCTAACAACTCCTCAAGTTGTTCCTTTAATTCCTTTAACTCTTTCGGAGCCATGCGGTACGGTGGAATAGAAATAGGCTAGGTACCTGGAGCCAAATCAATATAGAAATCGGTATCATGATCTAGTGGCATGCCTGGAAGATAGGAAGAAAACACATCAGAAAAGTCCCGGACCACAGGCACTATCGCCGGGAGTCTCTGCAGTAGTATCCCGAACATAAGCTAGATAAGCCAAACACCCTTTCTCGACCATGTGTCGAGCCTTCAGAAAGGAGATAACCCGACTCGATGTACTGACAGAAGAACCCTTCCACTCCAATCTAAGCAACTCTGGCATCGCCAAGATAACAGTCTTGGCATGGCGATCAAGGACGGCGTGATATAGAGATAACCATTCCATGCCCAGGATGACCTCAAAGTCGGTAATATCAAGCAACAAAAGATCCGCTCTAGTCTCATAACCATAGAATGTAACAATGCAGGACCAGTAGATCTGATCCACAATAACAGAATCGCCCACAGGAGTGGACACATAAACCAGAGTACCCAAGGACTCACGAGTAACACCCCGAAAATGAGCAAACAGAGATGAAACATATGAATATGTAGACCTTGGATCAAATAGTACTGAAGCATCTCTACCGCAGACAGAAATAATACCTGTGATCACGGTATCTGAGGCTACTGCATCTGGCCTGGCCGGAAAAGCATAGAATCTAGCTGAAGTGCCACCTGACTAGCCTCCACCTGTCTGAACTCCACCTCTCGGACGGCCCCTACCCACCTGCCCCCGCCTCTAGGCGACCGGACGGCTGGTGACCCTGTGTACTGCCTTGCCCCGAAGCCTGGGACAAAACCTCTTCATGTGGCCAGGATCCTCACACTCAAAACAACCTCTCGGAACGGCGGACTGCTGACTGGAAGTCTGACCCTGATGGTCTGAAAACCTGCTGGAGGAACCTTGAATAGCTGGTGGCCAGTAGAAACTCTCTGCATGGCGCTGAAATAGGGTCGCGCTGGAGCACTCCGAGGAGGCGACAGTGCTGAATATGTGGGCCTGCTAGACTGACCCCTCACGAACTGACCCTTGACCCCAGCCGGGGCACCACTGAACTCCCCAAAATACCGGAACCGCTTATCCCTCGTAGCCTGCTCCCGACCACGCAGACGTGCACCCTCGATCCTCCGAGCTATCTCCACAACTAGCTCATAAGAAGTCCCCATCTCAACCTCTCGGTCCATAGTGGCTTGTCTAGCAAAATGCAAACCTGCAACAAACCTCCGCACTCTTTCTGCATCGGCCAGAAGTATCATAAGCACATGACGAGACAACTCAGAGAATCTCGCCTCATAGTCGGTCACTGACATCTGGTCCTGCTGAAGCTGCTCAAACTGAAATTGCAACTCTTCCCTCTAAGAGGGTGGAATATATCTGTCTGTCCAAGAAGAGGCGTGTGAACTAGTCCCAAGTCATGGGAGGAAAACCTGCTGGTCTGTGGAGAAGATATGACTGCCACCACCTACGGGCCTTGCCTTCCAGCTGGAAAGTAGTAAAATCCACCCCATGAGACTCCAATATCCTCATGTTGTGCAGTCTGTCCCTGCACCGGTCAATAAAGTCCTGGGGGTCCTCGTGTCGCTCACCTCCAAAGACATGAGGATGTAGCCTGGTCCATCTGTCCAATAGCCTATGTGGATCGCCGGCCGCAGCTGGTATGGGCTCAGGTATAGCTGTTGCAACTGGCTGAGCTCCGCCCACGAGTAGTGAGCCCGGGGTCTGATGTACAGCAACTGCATGCCCTGGAGCCTGAGCGGTAGGGGTCTGTGCTCCTCCTCCCGCCTGAGATGTGGCAGGGTCTGCTGGGAAACAAACCAGCCTGAGTCATAGAATCCATGAACCGTAGCATACGGTCCATGACCTCCTAAAATCCGGGTGCGGACATGAAATCCACCAGGGTTGGCTTTGCTGCAGGCGCCTCGCCCTGCTCCTCAATAATAGGATTCTCTACTGGATCCACTGGTGGCATAGCTGGGGCATCTCTGGGACGTCCTCGTCCCTTACCACAGGCTGGAGCCCTCCCTCGGCCTCTAGCAACAGGGAAGCAGCTCCTCCAGGGTCTGGAACATCCGCTACGCGCGTTCTCACCATCTGTGAGAGAATAAGAGAAAGATACTTACTACAAAATCTACTGCACGATAGGTGATGAAGAGAGAGTAATTTCCTAACACCCTATAGCACCTAGAAGACAAGTACAGACGTTTCTATACTGATCCGCAAGACTATTAGTCCTGCTCATAACTTGTGAGACCTACGTGAACCTAGTGCTGTGATACCATGTTGTCACGACTCAATTCTCCTATAGGCCGTGACGGTGCCCAGCTCCGTCACTAGGGAAGCCAACAGTGAACTAACCACGTGATTTCTCTTTAATAAGTTCCCAAGTAATTAGATTTCCATTAATAAAACGGTTACGAAACAGAAAATCAAAATAAATAGGACGAAAGAAGCTAAGTGCAATCATAACAATAGTAAAAATCCAAAAAACCATAGAGTCTATTAGTGTGTGTGCCAAGACCTGATGTCACAAGTGTATGAGCTACTAGTAGAATATACAAAACACTAAAATACTGTCCGAAATAAAGTAGACAGAAAGCAAAACATAAAAAAAAGACTTCGGGTGCTGCAGAATGGCTCGGAAGGTACCTCACCGCTTAGTGTCGGAGTATCAGGGGTGTGTGCCAGGGTGACTACCAGATGCACCTGCCTCAGAACCTACACGGTTAGTATAGAAGTGTAGGGTGAGTACATAAACAACATGTACCCAGTAAGTATCAAGTCTAACCTCGAAGAAGTAGTGACGAGGGCTACTATGGGCTAACGATAAAATGCAGGAATAATAAATAAGCATGGGTTGTGTAAAACAATTGATACAACTCAGTAACAAGCAAAGAATAATAATTCTTTCACTATCAACAAATTTCCGAGTCAATTCCTGTCATTTAAATAATTATAACCGCTCAAGCCATAAATTAATATCAAGTAAAATTAGGCTCTTAGTATTATCACACACGATTTATGCCAAGATCGTACGGCTCGATCCAGAGATATAAGTCAAACGGCACGAAATGCATCTATTAACCTGCCGAGGCGAACGGCCCGCTCCTATGAGAGTAGAGGAAATTTACATCACTAGCGGAAATACTTGCGACGCGAGTGAACATAGATTTCTCAAAGTTATTATAAAATTCTTCCATTCTTCCCCACACATAAGAAGTTTAAACGGGAGACTTTAAATCTTAAGATCCTTAATCACAGCTCTAATTAAGACAATTAATATGCATGACTAACATAATAGAGCAAACAAGGCATGGTGTAAGCCTAAGACTACCTGGACATCATATAGAATATAGCTACGCACCGACTCTCGTCACCTAGTGTGTACGTAGCTCCCCACACATACAATTCACAACAAAAATACACCTAAGAGGATGAGCTCCTTCTTACAAGATTAGACAAGAGACTTACCTCACCTCAAGGCTCACTTTCCGGTTACAATTTCACTCTAAAACCCCAACTCCGTACCGAACAATCCAAAACTAGTCAAATGTTATATAAATTAATCAATACATGGTCAAAAATTCACAATTTAACTATTAGAATAATTACCACCAAAATTGGAAATTTCTTAAAATTCGCCCCCGGGCCCACGTACCCCGATTCTGCAAAATTATCGAAGAAAGTTGTTACCCATAACCTCACGAACTTAAATATATAATTTTCACTCCATTCCATAACCATTTTCGTGGTTAAGTCTCATTTTTATCAAAACCTAGGTTTTCCATCTAAACCCATCATTTTCATAATTTTAAATGTTAAAATATACCCTTAATCTATGTATTTAACTTACATTAGATAGAATTTACTTACCTCCAAGTGCTAGGTGAAAATCCCTCTCCAAGAGCTCCAAAATCGCCTCATGAATGAAAGAAGATGAGTCAAAATGGTTTAACTCTCGACTTTAATGAACCTCACTGCCTCCAAGACTTTCGCACCTGCGGTCACTGGGCCGCATCTGCGGCACCGCTTCTGCGGAAAAAGGTCCACTTTTACGGAATTCCCAAGCCAGCCTGTCCGCTCTGCGGACGGGTTACCGCTTCTGCGGATGGCCAGGCGCATCTGCGGCTTCACCACACCTGCGGGCTATTCCTCGCAGAAGCGAGGCCGCTTCTGCACGTGGTTCTCCGCTTCTGCGGCCACTATCCCAAATGCCCCAAACCCGCTTCTGCGGCAATGAACTCGCATCTGTGGGCTCGCACCTGCGGCCAAAAGCTCACAAGTGCGGGCACACCAGACCTGGTGCACCAGCAGCCCTTTTGAGTCCTAATTCGATCCGTGCATCGTCCGGTTGCACCCTAGGTACCCGAGGACTCGTCCAAACATACCAACAAGTTTGAAATCATAAAACGGACTCGCACACACCTTCAGAACGCGAAAAACAACATTAAAACTAAGAATCGTACGCCAAAACCAATAGAATCAGCTTATGAACTTTAAGTTCTTCCAACTTACTCCGAACGCGCCGAAACATACTTAAACTATTCGGAATGACACCAAATTTTGCGTGCAAGTCTTAAATCACCATACGGAACTATTTCCAGGCTCAGAATCCCAAACGGACCTGGATAACACAAAAACCTACTCCAAACCAAATTTAAAGAACTTTAAAACCTTCGATGTGCCAACTTCCAATATTAAGCGCTGAAACGCTCCCGGGTCATCCAAAACCCGATCCGAACACACGCCCAAGTCCAAATTCATCGTACGAATCTATTGGAACCATCAAATCCCGGTTCCGAGGTTGTTTGCTCAAAACATTGACTCAAGTCAAACTTAACCCTTTTTGCCAACCTTAAGGAACCAAGTGTTCCGATTTCAACCCGAACCTTTCCAACTCCCGAACTAACTATCCCCGCAAGTCATAAAACAGTAAAAGCACATAAAGGGAGTCTTATTTAGGGGAACGGGAATCTAGAAAGCAAAACGACCGGTCGGGTCGTAGCAATACCACATGCATCATATGGTTTGATCCTTCCTGGATTATGCTCCCGCTCAACCTGTTCTTGACCCCTGCTTGAGCTTTGATCAATGTCATTTGTTGTGACATTAGGGAAAGTATAAATGCTTAAGGAAATAGGAAAGTCATGAAACTTACCAGTAAGAATGTTTTGATATTCAATAAACTAAGCATACATCATGAGAATTTCATATAGACCGACCAATCAACACGTTTATAAACTTTGCCACACTAACTCTAGAAAAGCTTACTCGTTCTAATGGCTTGAAGCAATCTAAAGTTCTGGAGGTTCACTAGAAGGGATAGCTCTTAGAAGTACATCATTCGAATTTAAATCGGTTGAGTATATACAGTTTGTTTACCAATATCCCCACACACTTCAACAACATAGGAAAAGAAAAAAGATGCAATCAAGTTTAGGCTTATAATAGTCAGTTGAGGGAGTCAAGGAGATCTAACAAGGATGTCATTCAACGCACTAGAGAAGCCATAAGAAAAGCATAGAGCAACAAAGGCATTCAAGCAAGTTGGCAAAAGAAGGCTACAGTACACTCATTTGCAAAAGATTTACATTAACAATTGCAATTAAAGAGGGAGAGAGAGCAAAAGAAAAAAGAGGGGAGCGAGGAACTAAATGCAGGTTAGCAATTGCAAATTTTTTCCTCATCGATAAGATTAAATATAATTCTTTTCCCCTTTCTCCTAAGTTCTTGGGTCATGTTAGATTGCTATCCAACATTAGGAAAATAAACTCCAAAAAGGATCAATAAAATATAATTCTTTCTTCCCTTTCTCCTAAGTTCATGGCTGGTATTGGATTGTTATCCAGCATTAGGGAAATAAACATAAAAAAAGTTCTAACATAAACGCCAAAAAGAACTAAATTCTTAGATCATGTTAGATAGTTATCCAGCATTCGGAGAATAAAAACCAAAAATGCTCAATTAAATATAGTAATTCTTTTTTCCCTTTCTCCTAAGTTCATGGCTCATGTTAGATTGTTATCCAGCATTAGGAAAATAAACACCAAAATAGCTTTGAGATTAAGAATGCGATCGTGGATCCAATAACTTATGCAAGCGAATTTTGGTGAAGTCAAGGTGGAAGGATATAGAGGAGATGTACCTTACTGTTTTGAGAAAGTCATTGTCACAAGGCATGATCTGGGCCAAATGAGGCAAGACAACATGCTAAAGGTGTTTGACTTGATGCGCTGCAAGGCTAGGAGATACTGTGGCCTTAATCCTGCAGGCAAAGGTTGAGAGATGAATGAAAGAGGATTTTCAATTATAAGACTTACACTGCTGATGAGAAAAGGTTCCTACTCGTTCAAGAATGCGACTGCTGTGACTGATATATTTGCAAAGGAATGTGCAAGGGTAGGAGGCTGCATTCTACGTGTAGTTCAGTCAGAAGATCTATCTTTCTGCGACCAGGTAAATATTTTCCCCTTTCTATCGTCAGTACTCTGTAATTGCTCTAGATGAAGCAATAGTACTTTACAGAATAAAAAAATATACAACTAAAGCTTACCAAGAAACTTTCATCAGTACGATTCACATTTCCCTGCTTAGAAACTTCAGTAGCATGCAGGTAATCACTGAAATAATGTCAATATCCTTTATCAGGTGAAAGTGCTGACCAACACTGACATAGTCGTGTCTCAGCATGAAGCACAATTAACTAATATGCTCTTCATGGACCATGAAAGCAGTGTAATAGAATTCTTCCCAGAGAGTTGGTTAGAGAATGCTGGCGCAGGTTAATATGCTCATCTCTGGATGGCGAATCAATCAACATCAAGGTGCATGGTGGGATCCAATAGGGGGTCCATCCCCACAAGATCATCTGTAATGGTTTCATTTTCATAAAGATGGCATGGTTGGACACAACGAAACCTATTTTGCAGAATGAGCTAGAAGAGTCATTGATCAAGTTAGGCTAAGCAAGGTGGAGCAAGCCTCTGCTGATCAAGCAAACAAGCAACAAAACAATTCAAAAGCATGTGTATGCTAGCCTTCTGTTAAAGTATTGAATAACACAAAGGGTAGACCTTATAAGAGTTAAAATCAAATGTATACACTATTTTGCCGGACATCATCATCTGCAAAACAGGCTCTGTTGTTAAAACAAATGAATTATAAAGCATCCTCCATTGACAATAATCAACTTTTTTCTAGGATAAGCACACAATGATCATTGTCATATCGCAAGTATTACAAAGAAAAATAAAAGTCACGAAAAACTAACAACAATCCTCAGTGCTTCTAAAGATTAGAAAACTTTACATAAGACTAATATATGGAGTTTCTACAGTTGTACCCTTGCTGCCACCAATCACTAAGAATCAGACCACTGCTTAGTATTTGTATGATGCCTTGAATAGATTGTGCGTTTCTCTCATCTTCATCAACACTTGCACCAGGAAACAGCAAAAGATTGCCTTTATCTCCGTGAAAATTTGGACAGCAAATATATCACAAAGAAGCAAAATAGTGCAAAAAGAACAACATGCATCACATGGTTTGATCCTCCCCGGATGATACTCCTATTCAACCGTCTCATATTATTCTTTACCCCTGCTTGAGCCTTGATCAATGTCATTTGCTGTGATAATGGGAGAAGTGTAACTTTTTAAGAAAATGGAAAGGTTATGTAACTTACAAGAATGATTCCATAATAAAAAAAAGAAGCATACATAATGAGAATCACCGACCAATCAACACATTTATAAACAATGCCACACTAACTCTAGGAAAGTTTACAACTTTTAATGGCTTGAAGCAATCTAAAGTTGCAGCAGTTTGCTAGACGATATAACTCTTAGAAATACATCATTCAGATTACAATCAGTCGAATTTGTACAGTTTTTAATCCAATTTCCCAGCACATATTACCCTCAAGAACAAAGGAAAAAAAAGAAGAGAAAAATGGAATCAAGTTTGGGCTTATCATTAGATCTAACGAGGATGTTTCTTTCAAAGTACTAGAAAACTTATAAGAAAAGCATAGAGCAACAAAGGCATTCAGGCAGGTTGGCATGGAGTACCTAAGGCAAACGAAGGCTACGAGTACAGTCATTTTCAAAATATTCACAGTAATAACATTTACAATTTCAAGCAATTATAGAAGGAGAGAGAGGGTTAGATTGTTATCCAGCCCTCGGAACATAAACACCAAACAAGATCCAACATATAAAAATATAATTGTTAAGGTACATAAATATATGGGGAAGTGACTAAAAGGGACTTGAAGAATATCAACTATACTTGGAAGAAAAGGAGAACAAGTTCGTGGCATACCAGTTGGTTAATAAAATCATTCTGAAACTTTGCTTCAAACTCAATTTTTTGTGCTACCTGCAGCATTAAATATTTATAAGAACTAGCAAAAGGTAAGTAGGAATAAAAATCTGAAACCCTGACAAAGATGAATAACAAGTAAGGCCAACAATGACAGATTAGGAAATGATGACCTATATGGAACATATAGTATAAAAATATTCCGAGACTACCACAACAGGACTTTTTACACCCAATTCAATTAGAAATACAAAATGTTAGTGTTGTTTGAAAGTTCGGTCTTAAGACATTTCAACTAACACTTCTATGCAGCAGATGCATATGGAGGTCAACAACCAGTGCCATTGCTAGATACCAGAAAGAAAAAGGAGGGTAAGAGGTAAAGAGATGATGTCTTTGTTCTACTGCCCAAATATGTGATTGACAATCAGATGGTTAATCTTCTTACCTTCTTCAAATAAGATGAGTAAGAAGTGATTGTTCCTAATACCTACATATTGGAACAGTAAAAGTTAGGCATACATTGGATCCAACTTGAACTGAAGACAGAGAAGGATCAAGGCACTAGTCATATTTTTTGGTACCATTTGCAACTTTTCAATATTAGTGTGGGTCCAGGCATCAATGTACTCACTAGATAGACGGGAGATCAAAAAGACTAGATTGGCAGTCGACTATGAAAAATGGGGAGTTGTATTACATCTAAGCTGAGGTGGATGATATAACCTCAATGCTGAGCCCAAATTCAGAAATTGATATTTATGGGTCAAGTTGATTTAGACCAGAAAAGGAGGGATTCAAGCTTAAGATTCATGGTTTCATTTTATGGAATCACAGACAGGATATAGGAACGATAACATCTCTTTGAGCTAGTCGTGAATGAACTATATGGATAACATGACACAGATCCACCAATTTTCAGATTTTACTAGGACAGATTTACAACCAAGATATAAGCGGTAATGTCTCTTTAGCATCTACCTCAAAGACCAGTTGAAGTATGTCAGCATGATAGAACATCAATACAGCCCCATACCAAAAATGGAGGCAGACATAACAAACTACTGAAACAAGGAGTTATGGGCTTCAAACTATGTTGCTCGAACTCGGGTACGGGTATCCAACCCGGATGCAGATCTAGAGGTAGGATCCTTCATAATCTAAATTTTAAAATTTGGGGGCATGGATCTAGGTATGGATATGGGTGCGGGGATTCGGCCAAAAATAATTCAAAATTCTAAAAATAGATCTATAAACATATCCTAAATTATGAGAAATATTATGTGAAAAGTTTCTAGGTTGTGGAGTGCTGCCAATAATTCAATCTTTCATTTTGGCAATTTCTCAAGCTGTAGGCACTAGGCACTAGCAACGAGCAGCTAAAATTCAATCTTTCATTTTTTGTTTTTCCTCAAATTTGTTCATAGATTATGGTCAAAGTACCCAATCTCGATTGACTACACCCGGTACGAATCACACACCCTTACCAATACTAGTGTCGTGTCGATACGGGTACGACGACTAAAACGAAGAGTCCACGCAACATAAGCTTCAACGCCGTTGAAATTTTATTGTGAAACATAACTTTTCTTCAAGGTCGGTGACTAGGAATAAGTCAGTGCTTGCTCCAAACACAGTCAACCTTCATGTCTTTTTAATCTAACAACTGATTCCATCCAACAAGAAGTTCCTACACAATGTGCTATTATGCAAAGTATATCTCGGGGGGAGGGGGGACCAGAATATCTTTACCAGTGAAATGTAAAGCCAAAGAGTGAACTAAAATCTTTTTCATAATACCGGTGTCTGGACCAACTTGTGTGCACCTCAACGATTTCATTGAGTACCTGTTACCTCCAAATGGTACAAGTATCGGACGACTCTACCCATCAAGGCTTAGGCAGATGGGAATAAATCATCTTAAGTTCTTTGTTTCTGATGGGATTAGAACCCTAGTCTCCAACATTTGCATCCACTTTATCGACCGCTAGGCAACAACCTTGGGTAAATTAACATTTTTCTTTATCCAATACGGTATGATAAATAAAGGTAACACACTAAATCGATGTTTCCATTACCAAGGCGAAAACTTAAATTAAAGGATAGAGAGTAACATTCTTGAATACAACCTTGTTTGGTTTAGTTGAATGCCGTAATAGTACTGTCATGATACTTCTGTTCGTTCATGGGAGAGACTTCAACTATCTTCAAGAAGCGTATTTACCTCAATGCCTAACAAGTTTCAAAGTTGTTTTCTATGAAAAATTGTTATCAGTTTCCCAACGCAGCACATCACCTTATTTAAAATGGATCCATGACATAACACATCACCAAATTTGACATGTACATACATCTTAAAGACGCCACAGATTATGAAAAAGATATACTCCAAGAAAAATACAAAACAAAAATTCAAAGCCAAAGACAAGGTGATAGGCAAACATACATTTCTGAGCTGTTTTACTTGTTTGCGGAGACCTGTAATCTCGTCATCTAGGTCCCCATGCATCGGATCAATACGCAACTGTATTTCATCTGAACCACCTACTTGCCTCGTACTCAATCCATCTCTTATCAATTAAAAAAATGGAAAACAACTCAATTTCTCAAAAATAAACCCAAGAAATGCAAAAGGTGTATTTCTCCTAATTAGGTTATGCTTTTGGTAATTTTTTTTGTTACAGAAAACTTCTCTATCACAATTCAAATCGTACAATCAATTAGACCATAAGAATTGTAATTTAAGAAGTTGATATTTTTTTTCTTCTTATTTTGGTATATACCTGGATCTGTAGGAAGCAGCACCGTAGAAATCACCGCCTCTATGAGAGCTAGAAGCCATTGAAAGAAAAACTGAAGGAATCTCGAAATCCTAGATGTAAGATGAAGAAAAACTTGAAAGTATCAATAAAAAGGACGGTGAATTTTAACACGTTGAATAATTGTTTTGTGCTGCCAAAAATCGTTCAGTATTTGTAATTTTTTTGAAATAGAAGTAGAATTTGTGTTCAGTTAAGGAAGGTAGCTATGAGTCAGGGGTAAGATACTAAGATGGCGTCGTTGAAGTGCACAATCACGGTCCGATTACGCAATCCGACGGTGACAGCCAATCACTAACTTGCCAAGTAATGGAAGCTATATAAACAACCCCCCCCCCCCTCGAAATGACAGTTGGCAGCTAAATATTGATTTGCTTTATTTGTCTAACCAATGATTTGGTGCCACATAGGATTTAGCTGTGTGAATGTAGTTGACCGTTGACATTTTAAATTTTAAGAAATTACACATATCTGATTTTTGAGTGTAATTCTTATGCGAGTATACTTAACCCCTAACCTGTGGGTTTAAGAATAATTATCATTTCACATCTTGAATGGGATAATAAAAATATTTAATTATAAATCAATAGTCCAATTAGTTTATGTTATTGCATGTATTTCAAACAAATCTACTTGCATAGGACGACAATTGATTGAGATAAATTTATCATCTAGCTTAACTGACAATCTCGTAAATCAAGTCTAGTTTCAGTGACTTTGACGCATCATAAAATTAAAAAGATTCCTAAGATTTTGTGGATGAAGTTGCTCGCTTCTCAACCATTTCACCCTCTATAGCTGGGCTTAGTTAGACACATAATTACTATAAATAAAACCTAATTAAGGTTATCTCCCAATGCAACAGGTATTGGATATCCAAATGACACTCAGCTATACACACTCAAATATTTAATTCGATATTTTTCGCTCTATTATTGTATCATATCAGTTTTAGTTAACTCTTTCGTTCTCTTTTATGTTACTTCCTCCGTTTCAAATTATCTACTGTGATTTTTAATAATATTTAAAAAGCTTTTTTGTGAATCTCCTCGAGGCTTGCTCCTGGGTTAAGGCACTATCAAAACGCCCCGAGCCTCACGTGTGAGGCTTAGTACTGTAAGACTTATGCCTCAGTGCCTAATTCTATACCCGAAATACGTCTAATGCTCCACGCTTGGGGTTCGCCTAACAGTTCCTAGTGCAAAATATGTGTCTAATTACCTAATTAACACGGTTGACCATCAAACTTCTTTAACACATGAATGATTAAAGTTCTATTCATCTATAAAAATATGAAAATTGAGAGTAACTCAAAATAATGAGTCACAGTGTTACATAATTACTAATTGAGAAATATCATGCGGGTGAGTATCATTTGAAGAGTTAAATTTTTCATCTTCACTTACTAAAGGTCTTCATATCTTAGTTCTATGTCTCTCAAAATTATCGAACTTTTATTATTTTGCTCTTTGAAAGCAATTTATATTTACTCATAAGAAGTAATATTTTAAATTATAGTTTTGTTGTAATTTAATGATTATTAACTTTTAGAGAGGTAACATTTGTAATTTGATAATATTTTTAAGAATATTATGATTTTTTTAATCATTTGAAAGAAAAGACGTTTAGTTAATTTTTATCTCATAGTAACATTAACACTATTTCATTATTTATGTTTATAAAAGATGCTAGATATTTTATCTTTATGAGTTTTTTAATCCCTTATAATTTTCTTAAACTTTTAATGTATTTTATATACCTTTTTGCGATTATTTTGCTATTTTATTAATTTATAAATTTAAAATTTAGAGATTTATGGGGCTTACGCTGTATGTCTCGGGGCTCCTTGTCCCATGTTAAGTAAAACGCCTCGCTTCATGCACTCGCCTTTTAAAACACTGGTTTCTAAAAATAGTTGTCTTAAATTATTTGTCATTTTGAAGTTCAAGACTAAATTAATTATCTTTTTCCTGTTCTACCTTTAATATTAATTGTTCTTCAAGACTACAAATATCGAGTAAATATTAAATGAAGAAAGATTATATCTTAAGACATAAATAAGGGTAAATCAGTCAAACCTCTTATATTTAATATTTTTTAAAGAACGTATAAAAGAAAAACATGACAGATAATTTGATACAGAGGGAGTACGACGCATCATATATGTACTAGACATTAGGGGACGCTCAGCTGAATAGGATCATTATTATTTTCTCTTATTACTATTTATCTATTATATACTGTATTTCATTTAGTTTGTTTATTTAATTTTACATTGAATTTATTCCATTTTACGAACTTAATGGAGTAGTCATTTTTCCTGATTGATCGACTTTTAGCATTGACGATATCATGTAAATTGGAAAGAATAAAGTATTTTTATTAACAAACTTTTTGCCTTTTCGCTGGTATAGATCAAACGTTTTTTACAAATGTATTAGGTTATTCATCTCGAAGAAAAAAATCATTGTAGACAGTTCATCTTTTAAGATAAAACATCAGTTTTAATTTCTCGTATTATTTTCTTCTTTTTGTTTTTTTTTGAAGTGAAAAATATTAATGCTTTTTACAAGGATTTGTGCTTTATTCCGGCAAGACATTATTGTTTTGGAGCATGATTTCATGCACCTCCTGAAGCAGTCAATCGCAAAATTGACGAGCACAAACACAACATAATATGTAATTAATGCTCGCTAGCCAAAGATAGTATAATTATGATTATCGTCTCTATATAGATTGTATTCAAACAATGCTATAGTAACTTATGATTTTACTGCTATTTAAGATGATTAAAACTTGATTGAGTTGATTACGAACTACAATTAACTACTAACGTAAAGCAATTTACAATTGACTGCAAAGAACTAGAGATTAGCAGAGTTGGTTTCTTATCAATGTGAGGAATAAGGGTCGTGACAAGATAGGTGCAAGGTAGCCTATTTGGGATTTAACTCTAGTTTAATTCACTCTAATATTCCTATGGTTCTCACGAATTCATAGGATGATTAGTTCAAACGTGTAGTCAAGACTCCGCTCTTGATTAAATCTTAACTCTACGAGGTGAACTAATTTAAGCACTGTGAAAATATGCAAGCATGCGTTAATGGATTAGTCTTCAAGAAAACGTTTCTCAAATATTCTCCTAACTTGATTTAATCAACAATTCAACAAGCTCTTTCGATTGCTTAAGAGAAACACTGAATTAAACCAAACAAAATAATGTGAAGATAATCACCAAAATATTCCTCGTTCGATTAAATAAACCGGTGAATAAAGTTGTAACAATTCAAAACTCCATAAACGAATTCATGCAAAGAACTAAAATTAAAATCCACAAATATTTATCAAAATACCATATCCGTCAAACCCTAAGATAAACTACTCCATAATTATGGAGGAAGTCATTATAATTATAATTAAAGAGTAAGGAAGCATCAATCTAACATTACAATCCAAACTCCCGTATTAAATTGATGGAAAGATGATGAAATCCTGTGTCTTGTAGCCCCCAATGCTCTCTCAAATCTTCCAAGGTCAAAAGTTCTCTAAAATTCGGGTTTTTGATGTATTTATACCATGTAGGAACGGGCCCGTCGAAATTATCTTTTCCAAGCCAAAGAGAAAAAAGTTGGGAGAGAAAATACACTACCGCGGCGCACCGGGCGACGCATCACGCGCCGCATTAGTGGGAAAGTTCAGAGGCCTATTTTTTTCACTCTGCAGGAATTTTGCACTAACGCCCCGTGCCCTGCTATGCATGGCACGACGCTGTAGTGCAATTTTCTCAGAGTAATTTTTTTTTTCACTTTTTGACATCCAGACTTGTTCCTCGACCCCCGAACATGATCACAACTTAATTTTTTGAGCTTTTACTCAGACTTCAAAGCTCCAACTTATTCAAATTAGCATAAATCACCATTAATTAAGTTCAACCACTAGTAAAATACAGTGATTATAGTGTAAACTATGACTAAAATACGAGTTTCTAGCCTACCATCAACACCACACACTTAAACCATTGCTCGTTCTCGAGCAATCAAACTGCACTTCATATAGAGACGACCTTCTTATCAGACAACTTCCCTAACACATCATGCCAAGAATAATTAAAGCAAACCAAGCACCCTATCATAACATCCTACCTTCAAAACATGACTCAAAAGCACCACGTATTTCAAAACCTACTCACTTACTCTAACCCAAAAGTCAAAGACTTTACCTTTCCTTCACAAATCATGTGCCCTCACATTAGACGTACCATAGGCTTACTTGTAGTGTAATATTCTACTAACTTTGCTCATTTAGTCAACGATCAACTTCAATTGATTGTAATATAGGCTACTGGACCAGTATGATACATTTGGATATAGTGACTACACCTCCCTGAGAACTTTAGTACATATACATTAACACATTTTAAAACCCCACACTTATCAGTTTTACTCTCTCCAAGTTGCTCATTTAGGCCCCCTTTCTCCTTCCATCTTGAACATCAGCCTTTCTTCCCCCACTCTGAACATGAGCTTCCTTTCCTGAATATCCAGAATTGCTTTGCCCATAGTGAAGAAGGGTCTTCCTAAAATCAGAGGGACCTCCCTATTCTCCTCCATGTTCACCACAATGAAGTCCACAGGAAACAAACTTGTCCACCCCAACTAGTACATCTTTCACTATTCCTTAGGGTATGATTGTGGTTTGATCTGCCAGCTACAAAGACAGAGGTATTGACCTGATTTCACCAATCTCTCCTTCCAATTTCCTGAAAGATGACAAAGGCATAAGGTTAATGAAAGCACCTGAATCACACAAAGATTTTTCAAATTTAGTACTTCCTAAAGAATAAGGTATAGTAAAACTCCCTAGATTTTTTAAGGGAGCTTGTTTTTCAAAATGGCACTACAATGTTCTGTGAGCCTGACAACCGATGTCTCTTTCACTTTTCGCTTTTTGGATAATATCTCCTTTAAAAATTTAGCATAAGCTGGCATCTGTGAGAGCATCCTTGTGAGAGGTATATTCACATGCACCTGCTTGAGCACTTCTAGAAAGCGCCTGAATTGTTTTTCCAACTTCTCGCTTCCCTTCTTCTGGTGGAAAAGTAGAGCAGGCATGTATTTTCTCTCCTCAGTCTCCTCGTTCATTGAAATTCCATCTTCCTTCTTCTTCTGAGCTCTAATTTTCCCCTTCTTCTTCAGACCATCATCCACCCTTACTTCACCTTTTTGATTGTTGCTATTTTTCTGCTCCTCCACAATCTCCACATGTCCTTCAATTAGTGTATCCTTTTGCTTTGCTATGGGATCCTCCAGTTCGTTCACACTCCTCAAAGACATTGCATTTATCGTCTCTTTTGAATTTCTCTCAGTATCAGCAGCGAGAGTTCCTAGAACCCTCTTAGACAATAGATTAGCTAGTTGCGCCACTTGTTTTTCCAAGTTTTGAATGGTTGTACCCTGTTCTCTGATAGTTGTGCAATGGGTTTTAAGTCTCTAATCTGTCTTAATAATAAAGGCCTTCATCAGATCTTCCATGCTAGACTGATTAGACTATGGAGGCTGATATTGCTGCCTCTGCTGATTTTGAAAAACTTGGAGCTCCCTATACCTAGGGTCTGGAGTTATTTTCTGCCGTGCATTTGCACTACCACCTGGTGAACTCCAAGAGAAACCTGGGTGCCTCTGTCCCATGGAGTTAAAATTATTGCCATTTTGGTAGTTGCCTCGGTCAAAGCTCCTCACAACATTTACTACTTCAGGTGAAGCCTGACACTCATGTGTAGGGTATCACATTCCACAAAAGTCACATGCTGCTTGCATCTCACTCTGTACCTTGGCCAATGTCAACTTTCTTATCTCTTTGGCCATGGTGTCTAGCTGGGCTTGCACAGAAGCAGTACAACCTACCTGGTGATGTGCCGGAG
This sequence comes from Nicotiana obtusifolia, assembly GCA_002018475.1. Taxonomy (NCBI): domain Eukaryota; kingdom Viridiplantae; phylum Streptophyta; class Magnoliopsida; order Solanales; family Solanaceae; genus Nicotiana; species Nicotiana obtusifolia. The sequence goes on from MCJB01004424.1 coordinate 25,397, forward strand.
AATTTCGGCACATTTTGATACTAATTGCTTAGATTTTAACTTGTTTTAAATGCAATTTCCCTCGGTACTTATGTAATTTTAGTATTTTTGCAGTATATGAGGTGTAAGGACCTAAGAGCATGGAAAAGAGTTCAAAAAGCTACAAAAAGATAAGAAAAGAGCAAAAAGGCATCACAGATATGGATATGCTATCGTAAAAATCCACATGCTAGCCGCATATTTCACACCAAGATCGCAGATCAAGACAGACTTCTGGGCAAAGTCCAACGTCAAAAATGCGATCTCATCTGTGATCGCATAACCTGTTTGCGAGCCGCATATTGCACACAGAGATCGCAGACTAAAACAGAATCCTGGGCAAAGTTCAATGTCAAAAATGCGGTCTCATCTGCGATCGCATAACGTGTTTGCGAGCCGCAGAAGTAACCGCAAACCAAACATGAAGTCTACTGAAAATACGATGCAAGATGCGGTCGCATTTCTACAATGTGGACCGCAAACCATGAATGCGGTGAAGGCGAAACTAGGGTTACAATCTGCGATAAACATGTCAAAAATGCGGACCGTATGTCTGTTATGCGACAGAAATGCGGCCGCATATTCAACTTCATGGCAGATTGGTTCGATTTTTGTCTCGATTTTTGGCCCTCTATAAATAGATTTATTAGGGTTTTGTGGCTCTATCTTGTCAGACTTTGAAGCTACAATACAAGGCATTAATATTCCTTTCTTTTGGAAGCTTTTGGGTCAAGAATCTTTCACTTTGTAAGATTTATGACATTTAATATACTCTTGTTTTCAGATTTTAGTATGAGTAGCTAACTTTAAATACTAAGGTTGTGGACCCTAAATGGATGTTATGTTAATGGGTGTTTAACGTTGAATATATATATATAACGGTTGGTTGATATTTATTTATTTCTCATTCTTCATTTATTGTTGGTGGTTGCAAACATTAGCAAGCGCCGTTAAATTCTATCTTTGCTTGGGAAAGTGGAGTAGAATTTGGTTATCAAAGACTCAAGGCTTTAAACCTTGTTTAATATAATCGCTTAGGAATAAGTCGGTTTTATTTGGCATAAATTGATTGTTCTTAATTGCAACTCTTTTATACTTGAAAAAAATCATAAAGAGGAAATACTATCTAACTATTTGGAAATATTGGGTAGTCACTTAGACATAATTTGCATATCAAAAAGAACCTTCCGTTAGAAATATATCATATTGACACCGATAGCATTACACTTCATTAATGGGGACACAACCTTAGTTTCTTTAATCAAATTATTTACATTATCAACATTTCGATTAGCCTTTATCTAAAATCAAACTCAATTCATACTCTTGTTACGGTTAACTGGATAGAATTATGATGTTAGTCGAGTAACACACTAGTCAAATAACCTTTTCACACCTATTCTCTGTGGGGTTCGACCCCAACCTTGTTGGGTTATTATATTTGACATCGACCGCTTTACACTATTTATTAAAGTGTAATTTGAGCGTATCACCTGGAGAACTCCAGCTGATTTTCTTCTATGGTTATCATCTGCAGGCCATTGATTTGCATCTTCAGATAATTTATTTAGAATTGCAACAATCTCTTTAGGAGGTTTTTTCATAAGCGGACTTACAACTGCGTTGTTTAGCGTCCTCCTGCCAGAGGGTGTCCGACCATCCCAAATCTTGGAGTTGCATCCACAAATCTATTTCATGATGCTTACATCTTTTCACAATATCCTTAAATCTTTCCTATGCTTCAAATATCATTTTTGTCTCTTTCTGCTCGATGTTGTGGATGTCTCTTCGAATTTTTCCTATTTTTGCAGCTGAAAAATATTTTTCAAGGAACTTCCTTGTCATATCTTCCCAAGTTTGAATTGACCTAGTCGGCAAACTCTGCAACTGGTGCTTAGCATCTTCCCGTAGTGAAAAAGAAAATATCCTTAAGTAGATAGCATCTTTCGATACCACGTTGTGCTGGAAGGTATTCATAATCTTATCAAAATCCATCAAATGAGTATTTGGATCTTCATTGGGTTTGCCACGGAAGGCACAATTGTTCTGAATGGTCTGAATTAGCCCTTGCTTGATCTCAAAATTATTGGTTGCGATCGGAGGGGGTTGCACACTAGATACTCCTTAGTTGTAGACTGGCCTGGCGTAGTCTCCCAGTGATCGTCCAGGCCTGGGCATATTATTTTCAAATTCGCCTTCAACCAGAGGTCAGTTCAGGTTGAATCTTCGTCCTCCATTCCCGTCAATCGTTTCATCAACTCTAAGATCAGCAGCAGCCCGTGTGACTACTTCCATTTGTGCTGCTTCCCGTGCAGCCAAATCAACTATCTCCTCACCGTTCTTAGCCATGTTCTATTAGGTTGAGGGTTGTCCCAAGAATTTTCTGGCGAGTTCTTTCTCTTTTCTCAATTGTCGCATGTGTTTTTCTAACTCAGGTTTGTAGGGTATTACTTCTTTTGAAGAAGATCGAGTCAGGAAACAAGTTGCCTTCGTTGGTGTATGAATGAACGTAAACACAAATTCCTGAATTAGCATCAAAAACTATTTTGAACACTATTGATTTCCAATTCCCGGCAACGACACCAAAATTTGACGAGCGCAAACACAACATGAAATTAATGCTCTCTAGCCAAAGATAATATACTTATGATTATCGTCTCCACAGGGATTAGATTTAAATAATGCTCTAGTAATTTCTGGTTTTACTGCTATTCAGAATGATCAAAACTTGATTGGATTGATTACGAACTACAATTAACTACTAACATAAAGCAATTGATAATTGACTATAAAGAACTAATGATTTGCAGAGTTGGTTTCTTATCAATGTGAGGAATAAGGGTCATCACAGGATAGGTGCAAGGTAGCTATTGGGGTTTAACTCTAGTTTTATTCACTCTAATGTTTCAATGATTCTCACGAATTCACTCGATGATTATTTCAAACGTGTAGTCGAGACTCCTCTCTTCGTTAAATCTTAACTCTACGAGATGAACTAATATAAGCACTGTAAAAATATGCATGCATGCGTTAATAGATTAGTCTTCAGGAAAACGTATCTCGAATATTCTCCCAACTTGATTTAATCAACAATTCAACACTTTCGATTGCTTAAGAGAAACACTAAATTAAACCAAATAAAATAATGCAAAGATAATCACCAAAATATTCCTTTTTCGATTAAATAAACCGGTGAATAAAGTTATAACAATTCAAAACTCCATAAACGAATTCACGCAAAGAAGTAGAGTTAAAATCCACAAATATTTATCAAAATACCATATTCTTCAAACTTAACAATTATAATTAAAGAGTAAGGAAGCATCAATCTAATGTTACAATCCAAACTCCTGTATTAAATTGATAGAAATATGATAAAATCCTATGTCTTGTAGCCTCCAATGCTCTCTCAAATCTTCAAAGGTTAAAAGTTCTCTAAAATTCGTGTTTTTTGATGTATTTATACCATGTAGGAACGGGCTTGGTCGAAATTATCCTTTCCAAGCCGAAGAGAAAAAAGTTGAGAGAGAAAATACACGACCGCTGCACACCGGGCGGCGCACCATGCGCCGCATTAGTGGGAAAGTTCACAGGCCTATTTTTTCCACTATGCAGGAATTTTGCACTAGCGCCCCATGCCCCTCTATGCATGGTGCGGCGCAGTAGTGCAATTTTCTCAGAGTAATTTTTTTCCTTACTTTTTGACATCCAAACTTGGTTCTCGACCCCCGAACGTGATCCCAGCTTAATTTCTTGGGCTTTTACTCAGACGTCAAAGCTCCAACTTGTTCAAATTAGTTACAAATTATCTTAATAGCTCGGAATCATTTCCTGCAAGGCATAAAACACGTAATAAGCATAAAGCGCCATTAATTAAGTTTCAACTACTAGTAAAATACAGTGATTAGAGTGCAAGCTATGAATAAAATATGGGTTTCTAGCCTACCATAAAAAATCCAAATATTTATTGTACCTGTTTGAGCAGTAGAAGATATTCGGGACCTTCTAAACTTTATTTTTTTGATGCCGAGTTTTACCAAAAGAAATTGAGATACATGTGCATGTGAAGAGATGAAGTTAAGAGTTGTTTAAGGACTAACTAGCAGTTGTTTAGACAAGTCGTGTTTGTTGGTAATCTGTGTTTGAAATCAGAAAATCAGAAACGTGAAGTAACGTTAGTTCAATAAATAAAATATAAAATAATTCCGAGCCCACAAGTTGTTTGTGTATCCTTAAGGAATTTAATCCTCTCACTGTTGCCCAAGGTTATGGATTACTTCCTCCCAGGATAGAACAGAAAAACTATTCTATAATATTGGCAATCGAAATTACAAAACTTCAACTAACTCAACAAACGGAGCATATTACACTTTATATTTGGAAAATAATGCAACAATGTAGAAAATGGGGTGAAATTTTTAGATTTTCCACATATAAAAAATGAGGCCAAGCCTCTAAATTTATAGTCAATGAAAGAGTGAGATGAAGAGGTGAATTCAAGAGGTGCCTCTTTCATTTCCCATTCACGCCCTTTAGAAAAAACCTAACAATCCCACACATGAATGGGGAATGTCCATATTTACAAAAACATGCATAAAAAAATTATGTGATTTGCAAGCAAGGATTAATCGCATCTGGATAAGTAAGTTTCCCTTTGAACTTTCCGTAGTGAACTTATGTCGGATATACTCGGTCAATTAGTAGATTTGATATATTTGAATTGTCGAGCTTTGGTGTATACCTAGACAACCATAAGTCACACGATCAACCCTTAACCGTATTTGGTTCTCATTGTTGTATTTTTTCCAACCATGAACGCCCCCTGGTTTCATAAGTGCATAGAGCGTTGGCCTTACAAAATTCTCCTTGAAGCGGCTAACACTTCACACTTATATAGGTGATTCCTAAATGTTTTATTCCGTAGATACACTATTTAATACACTCCGTATCAAAATTAGAAATCATTAAAAAGCCTTAACGCTTTATCCTTGATACTGAACATTATCTCATCATGAGAATGGACCAACGATTTTGGGATCTCCACTCTTCCAGGTAGATTTGTTTGAGCTCCTTGAACCTAGATTTTGGGATCTCCAGTCTTCCAGGTAGAGTTAACGCCACTACGACTTGTCCTTCACCATAGTCTCATTCCCCTCGGTGATCTTTCAACTAGCTCTCTAGTTAGACCTTTTGTAAATGGATCCGACACATTATCGCTTGAATTCACATAGTTAATTATGATAATTCGAGAGTAATTGCCTAACGGTTTTATGTCTTCGTCGTATATGACAAGATTTTTTGTTATACGTAATGCTCCCACACTACCTATTGCCGCTTGACCATCGCAATGTATACATATAGGTGCCAATATTTTGGGCTAAGATGGAATTTCTTCTAGAAATTTCGGAGCCATTCAACTTCTTAACCAGCCTTGTCTAAGGCTATAAACTCAGCCTCCATTGTAGAGCGGCAATGCATGTTTATTTGGAAGATTTCCAAGAAAATGCTCCTCCACTTATAGTAAAAATATATCCACTTGTGAATTTACTTTAGGTTGATCTGGTGATCCAATTTGCATCACTATACCCCTTAATAACCGCAAGATACTTATTATAGTGCAATGCATAGTTATGGATATATTTCAAATATACCAAAACTCATTTTATTTTCATGATTCAATGCGAACTTCCTTATGTTGTAGACTAATACGTCTCGACTTTCTATTGCATATTAGATTACTGACTACACTTAACATAGCAGTAATATATTATAACAACAGCTGCAATGATTGGCATCAATTGTGGCCACAACCTTTTAATATATAACATATTTTTGCAATCACTCTGTCATTTTCAAGCATTTGTATGATATTTATTCATACGTCTATATAATATGCAAATTATAGCACCTTCATTCATGAAACAAATCCAACTTGCAATGAATTTTGGTTATGTTTATCAGTTGGTTCACCTCATTATATACCAATGTAGTAATATATTCGTTTATGAACGGTCATGTTTACACAAAAAATACAAATGCACTTTTTATAAAAGGTCACAGCCTTCCAGGTGACACCCTTCATAAAAAAGCTAAACATTATAAATGTTCAAGGAAGAACAAATCATTTCTGGATAGGCACGTAAACAACTTTCAAATTTGTAGTTTCATCACTAGTCATCACTAAGACTGAATAAGTAATGAATTCACTAACTATCATATCAATATCAACAAAGGATTGGCGGGGTTAAAAAATTATATCAATTAGACATTACGTCTAACATTGGCTTTTGTCATGCATAAGCTAAAAGCCCCCACATTTTAAATATTTCATCAACATATCATCCACATATAATCAAATAATAAGTATTCCTAACGTAAACACATTTGTTTACACTCATTAATTTTGAAACCATTTGATAATATTATTTGGTCAAATCTCTCATGTCATTATTTGGGTGCTTGTGTTAGTCTGTAAAGTGACTTAACAAGTCGGCACACCTTTTTTTTTCTTCAGGAACCATGAACCCTTCAGGTTGTCCATGTAAATTTCTTCCGCTAAATCTCAATTTAAGAAGGTTGTTCACATCCATTTGATGGATTTCAAGACCATACACCGTAGCCAATGTTACTAATATTCAAATGTACGTAATACTCATAACCGACGAGTATGTGTTAAAATAGTCAAGGCCTCTCGTTGTCTATATCCTTTGACAATAAGTCTTGCCTTATACATGTCAATAATGCCATCATCTTTACTTTCCTCTTGAAAATCCACTTGGAACCCAATGGTTTGTTCCCTAGAGCAAGATCAACTAACTCCCAAGTATGGTTATCTAATATGGATTCTATCTCACTATTGACTGCTTCTTTCCGAGGAAGACATAATTTCTTTCAAAGTTTGAAGCTCATTTTTTCCAACAAGAATGTCAGAAAATTTGATCCAATGGAAGTAGTTGTCCTTTGACATTTATTACATCTTGGATTCACCTCATTAGTTATACTTTCCTTTGCTTCTTCCCGAGGTCGCTTAGATATTTCACTAGACGACTCACATTCTTTTATACCAGTAAATATTCTCAAAGAATTCAGTATATATGATTCGATTATCATATTAATATGATGTCAGAATTTTCTGATTTATGAACCAGAAAATGATATGCCTTACTATTTGTTATATATCCTATGAAAACGCAATCATTAATTTGCGGTCCGATCTTTTCCCTTTTGGGTTTACAACTTGCACTTTAGCCAAGCATCCCCCACACTTTAAAATATTTTAAGTTGGACTTCATTCCTTTCCATTTTTCATATGGAATGGATTGCGTTTTGCTGTGAGAAACTCGATGGAGTATTTAGTTAGCTGTAAAAATAGCTTCCTCCCACAAGTTCTGTATATGACACAACCAAATTTAATAAACGGTGAAGTTTTTAATCTTCAAACCGAGTAATAAATTGGAGTACAAAATCATTAAGATTTTAGTCTCCATAACAGGAGTTATTAAAAAAAGAAGGATTTTAATTTTCTCCAAAATAGGGGTAGAAAATCACAAGTATTTTGATTTTCTTTTCATATGGCTTTCCAACAAAACCAATGTAACCCCTAAACAATTAAATAGTTTGATATATTATTCTTATCAAACTTACATATGTGTACTGATCCAAACTAATATACATATATAAAAAAATCATATGTATGATCTCAAAATATTTTCAAGTATTAATATAAGTCTAGTTCATACTTACAACCTTAAATACTTTTAATTTCATGCATGCCACCAAATTGTGTACAGACAAACCAATTTTATTTGGTAAATAGAATAACTAATTATCCTTTAACCATATATTATTTCAAGTCATTAGCATGCAAATAGAATATATTTCGAGAGCATCACATAATAGGTGTTAGCCCCTCGGCTTGATTGATCGAACATGTCATGGGCATGACGAGGGATTTACATGATGGACCTCGGCACGGCCCTATAATGACCGTGGCATCATGTTGACAAGGCTATCCGACATGGGCAGGTGTTGATGGGCATGGACTGTGGCACGACGACATGTGGCTTAGGTGCCAAGGCATGACAATACCATGGCATTGGCATGGCCATGGCTAGGCAAAGACAAGGGGCAACAAAAGCATAGCAAGGGCTGGAAAAACTAAGGCAAGCTGCGCCCATGTGCCACGCACATGCAGGGCAGTTGGCAAGTTCGGGCAGTTTTCTATTTTTCAGCATAAGTGGCTATGGCGGCGCTGTGAAAAGTTGTCTAGTTTGAATTTTGAAATTTGAATTCCTTTATAGTTGGGGATGTCAACTGCTAGATAGGATACGACTAAAGAGCCAAAAACGTTGCCTATATATGTTAAGATAGGTAGACTTGTCAAGGTAGAGTGTGATACCCCAATATTTTAAGTGAGGATATCTTGGACATTTAAAAAAATAATTTAAGTCCAAAATAAAAATAAAAATAAAGGAACAAATTAAACTAATAAAACAAAATAAAACAAAAAGAAGAAAACCTAGTCAAACTAAAACAAAAAAGGGAAGAAACCTACTTTAACTAAAAGAAGAAGGAATAAAAGGAGGATAGAGGTCGATGGGCTAAAAAGCTCATGAGGATCTGGCGAGAAATTTAGGGTCAAGAGCTAAGGAAAAAAAAAAGAAAGAAAGAAAGAAAGAAAGAAGAAGCGAAAAACAGAGAAAGCAGAAATAGAAAAGGGAGGAGAGGGAAAACGAGTTTTGGAGAACACTGCCATAGCGAATCCCATCCACGAAACGCTGTCCAGTCTCCTTTTCCAGCGAATCTTTGAGCCTCAACAATAGAGTTCCAGGTAACCACAAGCATGCTCCATCTATTGTGGAAATATTGATTTTAAATATAGAATTTTATACTAAGCTTGGGTAATTACAGGGGTGCAATTTGATCGAGAATTGGGGAAAACCAACTGGAGGTTTAATAATAAAGAAGAAGGAGAAGATAGCAGTGTAATTTATTTTAAACTAGTATCTCCATATGCATGATTAAGGAAATTGAATAGTACAGGGAATAAGCTATATAATTGTTTTTTTTTATTTGAAAGATTTTGGACTAATTTAAATTACTCATAGCATGGGTAATTTTAATTCGACGAATTCAGAGTGTAATACGAAACCTCGAGGGTTGGGTATTCTAAATTAGCTATGAATTAGCCTAAACAAAGAAATTAATATGAGATCGATATTATGTAATTATAGATTGATTGGAGGAAGTTGTACGAATTGCTCCGGTGAAGCATTTGCTATTTCACTCTGAGTAGTAATCTTACCGCAATTTGTGTTTTCATAACTTGCACGATTTACACATAATTTTTAATATGAATATGTTACCGATTATTTTGAGTTGCATGTGGGACAAATTTTACTCGATATGAAACCGAAATAGTTATTTGAGATGAGTATCGTGATTTTAAATATTTTCGTTGTCACTAGATTTGTTTTACCGTTACTTGAATTTACTGTTATTGAAAGGAAATTATATGATTTGATAGGAACTGAAATGCCCTATATTGTTTTAAAATAGTTTCTACGAGTATATACGTATTACAGAGACAAGTATAAATGGGAGTAGACATTGAAGGATCCCGTAGCTAAAGGCGGGTTCGTCAGACCTGGTGCACCTTGTAATTACTGATTACCGTTATAGCCCTCGCTAGCGGGAAGATAGAACTAGCATACCGTTACCGATTTTCCTCGAGTAGGGACTACCGTTATATTTGACTTCTTGCGAAGAAGTCCACAGTTATACCGATTACATGATCCGTTCATTGAAACCTCCCAAAAATGTGAATACTGATATTATACAATGGTTACCGAGCTTATTACTGAATTGTTAATTATATTTTACTACAAGAAAAGCGTGATGAGACTGGAAATTATTTATTGTTTCTGAAAGGGTATTTTTATGTTAATTTCTCTTTGAGAGACTAGCATGTTTTTGACTTGTCCCCAAATAAAAACGGTTGTGGTTAAGTGTTATTACTCACTGAGCTAGCGACTCATTCCCCGTTAATTTATTTTACAGAGACAGCAGTTGACGCAGGCGAGGATCTCGTTGATTAGAGCGCACAGGTTGACATTTTCTCGATGAGCCTCGCACTTGTTCACGTTGGCATAGATTTTCTGATTGTTATGGTCTTTTCATTGAACTCTTAGAGTTGCTCCATAGTCATTATTTTAGTGTTATGTGTATTCTTTCGTTATTATGGTCTTATGTTGCGTATCGTTCTCATTTATCAAAGTTGGAGATAAATTAGTATTTCTATTGGTTAGTTGGTGGTTTAGTTATACTGGAGACTTGTATTGGTTAATTGACAAGTTGTCAATTGTTTGGTTTAATATTAGGATGTTTGGTTGTTGATTTGAGACAGAAATTTTTTTTGGTTGGTCCAAAAACAGAAAAAACTTTGTCCGATTTTCTGAAATTTTTTCGATGAGGCTTACTTGGGAGCACTTGCTCCTAAGCGCCGGTCACAATCATAAATTGGGTCGTGACATAGAGTATCGGATGCCTTTGACTCCTTTTTGTAAAGCTGTTTTATATGTGTTCTTTGTAGCACGAGTTTAATACAAAGCAGGGAAAAAATTCCTGTAACTGTGTGCCTTGCCTGATTTCTATATGCTATCATAATCTAAGTGTTAAACCAATATGTGAGGAAAAAAAAGAGGGCTGAGTCATTGTTGTATGATTGTCGTATAGTGTCAAAACGAAAAAAAATTGACCCTGTAACAATTGGTATCAGAGCAACATCGGCAAGATCATAGAATTATCATGGCTTGAAATGCAGAACTTTATGAAAGACTTCAGAAGTTGGAGGCGCTGGTGGGGATTACTGATGACGCAGTAGATCTGGTGGATATCCTGACACAGATCCATGGCGTTAACACATAACTTCAACACGTTCGTGAGAGTGTTGATACCCAACTGGTGGAATTGCAAGCCTTCCAGGAAACTGTGATAGAGCAGTTTGCAAAATTACAAAAGGAGAATGAGGATCTTAAAACAAAAATCCAGATCCTCCGACGGGCTGTTGCAAATGTGCCCAAAGGAGGTGAAGAACATACCAAAATTAAGATTCCAGAACCAAAGGCATTTGATAGCATGAGAGGTGCTAAGGAACTGGAAAAATTCTTATGGGACTTGGAGCATTACTTCTCTACTACTTATGTCCGGAGAAGGACAAATTGACCATGGCGGTACTCTATTTCAGAGGAGATGCAGTGCTATAGTGGCATACAAAAAATGTAGATGATGAAAGTGCTGACAGACCCAAGGTTAACTTCGTGACGCGCTGAGGGAAAAGTTCCTGCCTAGCAACTCGTCTTGGGTTGCTATGGATCGCTTGAAGCGGTTGAGACAAACCGGTTCCATTCGGGACTATGTGAAGGATTTTTCATCATTGTCGCTGGATATCCAAAACATGTTAGATGAGGATAAACTGCACAATTTCATTTATGAAATGTAAGGTTAGGCACAAAACAAAATTTGTAGGTAGAAAGTTAAAGATCTGCCTAGTGCAATTGCGGCAGTGGACGCGCTGGTGGAGTTTTGCTCAACTGGTCTAACTTCTGATCCTGCCTCTTCTTTTAAGTCAACGAAAAAGGAGAAGAGTAAGGACTGGAGGAAGGACAATTGAAAACAAGATGCAAATGACAAAGGCAAAGACAAGATGGATGTTTCTTCGTCAAAAACAAACAGGCCAACGGGTGGTGAAAAGGTTTGCTGGACATGTCAAAAACCTGGACATCATGCACAAAACTGTCCAAATTAAGGGAGGATAAATGCTCTTCTTGTTGAAGAGGAGAAACAAGGAAAGGGACAAAAAGTTGCTGCCTATGTGAATCCGTTGCGGTTGTTGAACACTTTAGCTTGTGTGACTGTGGCGGATGATGAAGAAAATGGTGCCAAGGAAGAAGTTGTATACGTGAATGCTACGGAGAATGATCTGGCTGATGCTTATTCCGGATGTGGATATGAAAATCAAAAACAAAAGTGTCATGACAATGGTTAATACCGGAGCCACGCACACCTTTGTTGCCTCCAGAATTGTTCAAGAGTATGGGATGCAAGTGACAAAGTGCCCGACGAAGATGAAGGCTGTCAATTCAAACGCGCAACCTAGTTATGGGGTGGCTCTAGATGTCCCGATGATATTGGGCCATTGGTCTGGAAAGTTCAACATGACTGTTGTGCCATTGGATGACTTCATGAAGAAGAACAAACTATGTTCATGGGGGAGATAGACCCCGGCTTTGTGAAAGGTATTCGGCCCTATGGGGATGAAAGAAAGAACGATGGGATTACTGCTTTGATTTCTGCTATTGCATTTGAGAAAGGCTTGAAGAGGGGTAAGGAGACTTACCTCGCTGTACTCGTTGAAGGCAAGTCAGATGTGCCAATTGAGGTCTCGGATTGTGTTGCAGATTTGCTGAAGGAATTCAAAGATGTGATGCCTCCAGAATTGCCAAGGGAGTTACCACCGAGGAGGGAGACTGATCACAGTATTGAACTTATTCCTGGATCACTGCCACCTGCGCGGCTTCCTTACCACATATCGCCTATGGAACTGACTGAATTAAGGAAGCAATTGTCTGAGTTGCTTGATGCTGGATTGATTCAACCATCGAAGGCTCCATACAATGCTCCTTTTTTGTTCCAAAAAAAGTAGGATGGTACGCTGCGGATGTGTGTTGACTATAGGGCGCTGAACAAGGTGACTGTCAAAAACAAGTATCCAGTCGCTTTGATTCAAGATCTGCTGGACAGGCGTTCGAAGGCTGGTTATTTTAATAAGTTAGACCTAAGATCAGGCTATTGGCAGGTTAGAGTAGCCGAGGGGGATGCCCCTAAGACCACGTGTGTAACGAGATATGGTAGCTTTGAATTTCTTATAATGCCATTTGGGCTAACCAATGCCCCAACAACTTTGTGTCATTTAATGAACAATGTTCTTTACGAGTATCTTGATGACTTTGTAGTTGTTTACTTAGACGACATAGTCAATTATAGACGGACCCTTGAAGATCATTTGTCTCACTTAAGGAAAGTGCTGGAAAGACTTAGAGCCTACCAACTCTATGTCAAGATGGAAAAGTGTGAATTTGCAAGTCGCGAAATAAAGTTTCTAGGCCATTTGGTTAGTGAAAACCAAGTGCGGATGGACCCAAAGAAGGTGCAAGAAATAGTTGATTGGCAAGCACCAAGTGGGATAAAGGAACTAAGATCACTTTTGGGCTTGGAAAATTAATACTGGAAGTTCATTGCAGGCTATTCAAAAAGGGCTGCTCCTTTGATGGATTTGCCGAAAAAGAATGTCAAATGGATTTGGTCGGATTCGTGTGACAAGGCTTATAATGCACTGAAGAAGACCATTGCATCCAAACCAATATTGAAGCTGCCAGACTTTGATTTACCATTTGAAGTACACACTGATGCTTTAGATTATGTTGTTGGCGGTGCTCTGGTCCACGAGGATCGTTCGGTTGCATTTGAAAGCAGAAAGTTGAACACTGCAGAGCAATGTTATTCTGCACATGAGAAAGAGATGGTTGCAGTAATTCATTGCCTTCAAGTTTGGAGAGTCTACTTGCTGGGAACAAAGTTCGTGGTGCGGATGGACAACGTGGATAATACATACTTCAAGACTCAATAGAAATTGAGTCCGAAGCAGGTCCGGTGGAAAGAGTTCTTGGTTGAATATGACTTTGTTTGGGTGCACAAACCTGGAAAATAAAATCAGGTTGCCGATGCACTTAGTCGCAAAGAGGAATTTGTTGCAACCTACGCACTTACTCAAATTGAATATGATTTTATTGATACAATCAAGTTATGTGTTGTGAACGATCCATTGTATGTGAAATTGATGGATCAAGTGAAAGACGGGACAGTTAAGCGGTATTGGATCAAGGACGATTTGCTGCACTTCAACGGGGGGAGGGGGGATTGTGGTTCCTCAAGGTGCTGGATTGCGTCGTTCTCTTCTGAAAGAGACACATGATACTCCTTATGCTAGTTATTTGGGGTGTTGAAAGGATGTTGGAGTTGCAGTCTCGGAATCACTTTTGGACGAAAATGGAAGACGATGTTGAGGCCTATGTAAGAACTTGCCCGGTTTGTCAAATTGACAATACTGAATGGAAGAAGGAAGCTGTTTGCTACAACCTCTTCTGATTCCGGAGTGTTCGTGCACTTCTATTTCTATGGACTTCATCAGCGGGCTTCCGAAAGTTGATGGCAAAGCATCAATAATGGTGGTGGTAGACAGGTTCTCAAAGTATGAGATTTTTGTTGTCGCTCCAACCGTTTGTTCTTCTGAAGAGCTACTGAATTATTCTACAAGCATATTGTGAAACACTTTGGGGTTCCAAGGGATATTGTGACTGATCGAGATGTGAGATTTACAGGCCGGTTTTGGACTACTGTGTTCAAATTCTTGGGGACTGATTTGAAATTCTCGACTGCAAATCACCCACAAACTGATAGGCAGACTGAGCATATCAATCATCTGCTTGAAGAGTACTTGAGGCATTATGTGACTGCTAATCAGGAAATTGGGTTGAGTTACTAGACAGTGTGCAGTTTTGTTACAACTTGCACAGGTCTTCGGCAACTTAAATGAGTCCTTTTGAGATAGTGTTAGAAAGACAGCCCGACACACCGCTAGAAGTCGCTCAGATGAAATCAGGGGTAAAGTGTTTTGCTGCCTATAGATATGCTCGCGACAAGCATGAATTGATGGCTGAGGCGTGAGACGACTAGAGAAGGACAACTAAAAGAATAAGAAAGAACGCAGACAGAAATCGGCGGCCTTTGGAGTTCAATGTTGGAGAGAAGGTGTTGTTGAAACTTGCTCCATAGATTTGGAAGAAAATCAATAGCAAGACGCGTCCTCGTGGGATGATTCCAAAGTATGACGACCCATTTGAAGTTGTAAAGAAAGTTGGTGAAGTGGCTTACCGACTGAATCTGCCGGAACGTCTCAAAATTCACCCAATTTTTCATGTGAGTTTCCTGAAACGATTCCATGAAAATGTTGAGGATCCGACAAAGGCGGTGCCAAAGCATGCTCCTCCAATAGAACGCAAGCAATTTGAGGAGATTGATTGAGAATATTTTGGATCACCGTAGGCTTGGTCAAAGCAAGAAGAACAGGCGGACAGAGTTCCGAGTTCAGTGGACAGAAAAGCAGGAGTGTGGTGCAACTTGAGAGAAAGGACCGTCTCTATGGCAATTTCAGAATCAAATCAAGGCGTATCTAGATTCTACCTCGATGAGGGAAACGAGCTCATTTGGTGGGGGAAGTTTGTTAGCCCCTCGACTTGATTGATCGAACATGGCATAGGCGTGAAGAGGGATTTACATGATAGACCTCGGCATGGCCCTATGATGACTGTGGCATCATGTTAACAAGGATGTCTGACATGGACCGGTGTTGATAGGCATGGACTGTGGCACAACGGCATGTGGCATAGATGACAAGGCATGACAATACCATGACATTGGCATGTGTCATGACCCCAAACTGGAGGGCCAAGACAGGTTACTAGGCCACACTTGTTGAGCACTGACATACATTTTATCTAACCTTTCTTATTATCTGTAAAGTCCAACGAGGTCAATATAAATGGCATACATAAATCATAAACAACCAACAAGGACAGATAACGACATAAGCACATATAACATGGGCCGACAAGTCTATCGTAAAGCTATATACAACAAAACCGACCGACAAGGCTATCCAAAACTATACATGACACAACACCTGTCTATGAGCCTCTAAAGAAACATAAGTGCAGGAAAATTATCCGAACAGGGCCCGGACAATACCCATAATGTCATATAACAAAAATGCATACTTAAACCACGACAAGTCCGAAGAGGGGATCTCGCCAATAACCACTGAACTGGGCAGTCTGCTATGGTGGTGGAGCTTCATCTACTTGTCTATCAGGACCTGCAACACGACATGCAACATCCACAAATATAAGGGACGTCAGTATGAATAAAGTACTGAGTATGTAAAGCAAGAAGCATAAAAAAGAATAGTAATGTAATGAGGGATAGAGAATATACAACCTGTAACATCTGAGTGCCTCTGAGGACGACTGACATGAAATGCATGATATATATATATCTGTGGGAAAAATCATCATTATATCGTACCCGGCCTCGAAGAGGGCTCGGTAAAAAGGTACTTGGCCATCATAAGGCTCGGTAAAATAAAATATGTGCACGCTAGACTCATGAAATCACATTCTTAATCTTTTGGAGGGACATAAGGTCGGTAACCTCCGTTACATTATTAGAGCTAACTCGTCATCATGAATCTTATAGGAATCAAGGAATACTAACAACATTTAATACATAAGAATAAGAGAAGCAACATCAATATCAATCTTTCCATAAGAAGGGAAACAATGTAAGTACGTCTAGCTTCTATCAGTGGAGTATCTTTGGAAGCTCGTTCATTTACGTTACGTATAATCAGAGTCATGCAAAAGAAAGAAAGGGATAGCCTCACATACCTTGTATATATTGTCCAACCTCAAGTTGTGCAAAGATGACGGCTCCTTAGTCTACAATCAGAGAAATGATATAATCGTTATCTTTTAAGCGTCATAACTATTATATGTCGACCATGACCTATTTTATAATAAAACAGGCAGCACCTCCCATGTTTATATGATTTCCCACAAGTTATAACAGCTAACAACAACCAATAAACGCTTGTATATGATAGCTTTATACAATTTCTTCTTTCAAATTAATGAAGCATAATAATAACAACACAACCACAACATCAACTAAAAACTACAGCTATACCGACACTATTGTCAAGCAATCAAAGAGCAACAAGTTCCCGAGGCTTTATACAATGGTGTACTCCACACCCGACCTCCTTTTAACAACAACCAAGCTCTACACGAGCTGCCATACCACCACCAATCTCCATACCATAAGAAAAGAGCCCATAACCTATTTATACAATTACTATGACTTGAACCCACGGCTTCAGATCACTGTCCCATGAGTTCTCAATAATTATATGCCTTAAAATAGAACTTACCTTAACTGGATGTATGAAAATATGGAGATGCTGTACGTAGAAGAAAACTTTGTGCACTTCACTATTTTAGGGAAAAAAGAACGAGCAAGATGGAGTTTCTCCCCCACATAGTTGCTGGAGTATAAATATATGTATCTAACGATTCCCTCCTTTCACAAATGATAAGGTGTCTTAAACATTACGTTTATAGAGGATATGGTCAGCTGAAATACATCCCGTCACCAACTATTGAAAAAGTCTATTTCTTACTGTAGAAGAACTTAAAGTATTTTGAATATATTGAAATGATTTGTCCTTTACCAAGACTCCACTAACTTTCTAATTGAGTAAAATATCATCACATGCCACGTAGTACTAGGAAGTCTCTTAAACAGATTACTATATCTACTTTGATAAAGATAAAATACTTATCTAATAAAAATATGTAGCTAATATTATTTACAAACTTATCTATTAATTGGTATTATAATACATAGTAACAAAATAAATATGTTAATATTTTATAAAGGTTAGGACATTGATAAAAATAATTATATCCTATCAAATTCTTATTTTTCCCAACATAATATCAAAATAAAAAAATTTCAACTATAAGTTCTTAAAACGATAAAAAGATAACTTTCTCGCTTTATGAGAAAATATTTTCTACTTTTTTAATAAAGGAAATCTCATGTATAAACTTCCTCATATCATGTACTTAATTTAATGCACATCCGAAAAGTAAAAATAACAATAACTACATAAAAGCAAACTTATCAAATCTTTACTAAAAGGTTATCAAACTTACGGAGTCTTTGTTAACATTGTCATGAATCCCCTTGTAACCACACAAGTAACCTTAATCCCTTCAAGCTTATATGGATTTACTACAACGTATCCTAACGCCCAGGTGCAGTATCTTACAACATGGCCATGGCAACGCAAAGACAACGGGCAACAAAAACATAGCAAGGGCTAAAAAACTAAGACAAGCTGCGCCCATGTGCCATGCATATGTAGGGCAGTTGGCCAGTTTGGTGAGTTTCCTGTTTTTCAGCATAAGTGGTTATGTGGGGGCTACGAAAAGTTGTCTGGGTTGAATTTCGAAATTTGAATTACCTTGCAGTTGGGGATGTCAACTGGTAGATAGGATACGGCTGAGAGCCAAAGATGTTGCCGATATATGTTAGGATAGGCAGACTTGTCAAGGTAGAGTGTTGGCTACACTTGACTCCTTTTTGTAAGGCTATTTTCTATGTGTTCTTCGTAGCATGATTTCAATACAAAATTGGGAAGAAATTCCTGTAACTGTGTGCCTTGTCTGATTTATATATGCTGTTATAAGTGTTAAGCCAAAACGTGAGGGAAAAAAGAAGAGGGCTGAGTCATTGTTGTGTGACTGCCGTGCAGTGTCAAAACAAAAAAAATTGACCTGTAACAATAAGTATCTACTCTAATATTTGTAGAATCAAAATTTCATAAATTATATAGGGTAAAAACTTAAAGAACGAGTACAGCCCGAATTTGTAGTCACTTTCTACTTCGTCGGGAGTAATATCTATCTTTTTGATGTCCGACCTCTGACAATTCAACCAACGCAGATCTCTTCCAGCAATGGACAGAAATTATTTAAGCTCGAGAAAAGCCATATCATTGGACATGTTTAAACACAACGTTTCTGAGTCTAATGCCGCTACGTGTTTGTAGCAAGTGTTTATTCCATATCAGAATGGAAGAACTAAAATAAATAACCTTGGTTGATGATGTCATCTTACATTAATCAAGGAATCTGATCATGTACGCAGAGAAAGTTATGACCTTTTCCTTCTCATCACTGCTATGCTTGATAAATTTTCAGGAAACTTATAAGTTTTCTAAGGCTACCATCACAATCATGGACACTTTTCTCTGAAAATTAGGATCCCTTTTGGAGTGATCTATTCTTAAATAGAAGCAGTATTTCTTTTCCAAACAAAACGGCACATAAATTGTGATGCTTACTTTTCTGATGAAAAAGAATCAGCCTTTTAAGACGGCCATTTCACTACTCTGCGTGCAACTTGCAAAAGAATTTCTAATGGGTGCAAAATAGTGATTTGATTCTTCTATAGTGATAAATCCACCAAACAAAAATAAAATACAAAAACCACCACCAAAAAACACAAAATAGAGGATAATAAATGTACCCTTCACCACATTTTGCTTTCCTTGTACCGTAAAATTTCATGGGTGACAACTTATATGTGGATGTTACGAAACAAAATAACAGTGAATTCAACTAGATGATTTCGCCGAGCATTATCTGTTTCCTTCTTCGTTTTTGCCGTAGAAGACCATCACTTCAATTCAAATTTATCTTAATCAACAATCTGAACAATAATTTCGTTAAATTCCTTAAGATTATTGGTAATCTATGTTCGAAATCTGAAAATCAGAAAAGTAAAGAAACGTTAGTTCAATAAATAAAATATAAAATAATTCTGAGCCCACAAGTTGCTTGTGTGCCCTTAAGGAATTTAATCTTCTCACTGTTGTCCAAGGTTATGGATTACTTCCTCCCAGGATAGAACGGAAAAACTATTCTGTAATACAGGCAATCGAAATTATAAAACTTTAGCGAACTCAACAAACGAAGCAAATCACACTATATTTATTTGGAAACAATGTTGAAAAGAGGGGAGAAATTTTTAGATTTTTCACATATGAAAAATGAGGCCAAGCCTATAAATTTATAGTCAATGAAAGAGTGAGATGAAGATGTGAATTCAAGAGGTGCCTCTTCCATTTCCCATTCACACCCTTCAGATAAAACCCAACAGTGTCTATAATTCACAAAAAAAAGAAAACTTGAAACTGAAGCAAAAGTAAAATAAAATATACGCACGTGCATTAATAAGTTATAAGTCCTATTACAATACTTGTAAAACTAAAAAAATATTTTGTATTTGTTGAACTTCTAACACTCTTTTATTTTGAGTCTAAATGAGTAAATGGAGTTTGAACCCTATATGCAAAGAAAAATAGTAAACGCAATTGAACTTCTACAATAGGCTAGCTAAACTAACAGGAGAGAGAAGAAAAAACAATAAACGCATACTAATTTTTGCCAAACACTCTATAGATATAGATAGATCTGCTTGTGTTTGTCATTCGTTTCTTTATTTTGCTTTCGGCAGGGCTCGACAACATCAATTAGTAGATGAATTTGTTACATTTATATATAGCATTATCTCTTCTGGAAAATTGCAACCTTGTCAAACTCTTTGTTTTTCTAGAATGCCGCGGAAGGTATGCTTTCAAGAACAATACGACTTTTAGGAACAAACCGCACTAAAGTTAAAAGGATATAGGTGCTAGCTAAGTAGCATTTCAAAAGGTTGGAGTTAGGCACCGCGATTTTTTAACAATAAATTAACAAGAAGAAATGCGAATGTTTTGAATACTATCAAGGCATAATAATTGATGTACGTAATAATATTTCAAGTCATCAAATTTTCAATTATACACAACTTGTTAATAGGTTTTAGTCAAAAAAATTCAAAATAAAGTAAAAGAATTATATGTTCTACGACATATAGGGTAGAAAAACATACTCGGAAGGCGTGCACAAGTACTCTTTAAGCATAGCAGTCGAGTTATATTAAGCATAAATTTGTTTATGGGACAAATGAGAAAAAGGAAATAAAAAATACAATCACAACGAATGGATATCATATTCTTTTATTTTAAAAAAACACCTAGGAATTCGCAGCCGCTATCCTTTGGTATGCTTTAGATAAACTCCGCTCCAATGCAATAGCTCTGTCACGATCCAAATCCCCTATAGATCGTGATGGCGCCCAACGTCGTCGTCGCTAGGCAAGTCAACTGTACACTAACCATGTGTTTATTCTTTTATTATTTTAGAAATTATTGATTTTTAATTATTAAGTAGGTGAGAGACGAGAAAATTTAATAAAATAAAGTGTAACCAATTATAAGATCGAATGCGGTGAAATAAATATCCAAAAATCATTAAATGTCTACTAGCAAAATTTTCAAGACCTGATGTCACAAGTGTATGAGCTACTAGTAGAATATACAAAACACTAAGCTAGTGTCCGAATGGAGTAGTCAGAAAATAAAAACAAAAGAGTAACTCCAGGTGCTGCAGGATGGACTCGGAAAGAAACTCACCACGAAGTCTCGAAGTATTAGTGGTGTGCCCGGAATAACTACCAGATGCACCTGCCTCAGAACCTGTACGATTAGTGCAGAAGTATAGCGTGAGTACATAAACAACATATATCCAGTAAGTATCTAGTCTAACCTCGAAGAAGTAGTGACGAGGGGTCGACATCGACACCTACTATGGGCTAACAATAAAATACGGAAATTCTGAATAAGCAAGGATTATGTAAATAATAGATACAACTCAATAACAAGCAGTGAACAATAATTCTTTCACCAATAATAAATTTCAAGTCAATTCCAGTCATTTAAATAATTATAACCGCTCAAGCCATAAATTAATATCAAGTATAATTAGGTTTCGAGTACTATCACGCACTATTTATGCCGAGGTCGTACGGTCCGATCCAGAAATATATTGTCTGTACTGCCGAGGGTCAAACGACACGAACCATAGATGCATCTATTAACCTGCCGAGGCGAATGGCGCGCTCCCAAGAGAGTAGAGGAATTTACCTCGTCGCGGAAATACTTGCGACGCGGGTGAATATAGATTTCTCAAAGTTATTATAAAATTATTCAATTCTTCCCAAACAGAAGAAAACCAAACTGGGGATTTAAAATCTAAAAATCCTTAATCTCGGTTCTATTTAGGATAATTAATAAGCGTAATCAACATAACAGTGTAAACAAAGCATGATGTAAATCTAAGACTACCAGGCATCACATGGAATATAGCTACGCACGGACTCTCGTCACCTAGTGCGTAGGTAGCTCCTCACACAAGTAATTTACAACAAAAATACACCTAAGAGGATGAGTTCCTCTTACAAAATTAGGCAAGAGACTTACCTCGTCTCAAAGCTCGCTTTCCGGCCTCAAATTCTCTCTAAAGCCTCAACTCGGTGCCGAAAAATCCGAAACTAGTCAAATATTGTATAAATAAATCAATATATGTTCCAAAGTTCATAATTTAAGTATTAGAGTAATTACCCAACCCAAATTGAAAGATTCTTAAAATTCAACTCCGGCCCCACGTGCCCGGATTCTGAAAATTTTCGAAGAAAGTTGTTACCCATAACCTCACGAACTCAAATATATAATTTTCACTCAATCCCATAACCATTTTCGTGGGTAAATCCCATTTTTATCAAAATCTAGATTTTTCATCTAAACCCATATTTTTCACAATTTTACATGTTAAAATTTACCCATAATCTATGTTTTAAACTAATATTGTATAGAAATCACTTACCTCAAAGTGCTAGGTGAGAACCCCTCTCCAAGAGCTCCAAAATCGCTCCGAATCATACTTAAACTACTCGGAATGACTCCAAATTTTACGTGCAAGTCTTAAATCACCATACGTAACTATTCCCAGGCTCAGAATCCCAATTGGACCTCGATAGCACCAAACCCTACTTCAACCCAAATTTAAAGAACTTTAATACCTTCAATGTGTCAACTTCTAATATTAAGCGCCAAAATGCTCCTGGGTCAACCAAAACCCGATCCGAACATACGCCCAAGTCCAAATTCATCGTACGAACCTATTGGAATCGTCAAATCCCGGTTCCAAGGTCGTTTGCTCAAAATATTGTCAATCTTAGCTTTTTTGCCAACCTTAAGGAACCAAGTGTTCCGATTTCAACCCGAACCCTTCCAAATCCCGAACTAACCATCCCCGCAAGTCATAAAACAGTAAAAGCACATACGGGAGTCTTATTTAGGGGAACGGGGATCTAGGAAGCAAAACGATCGATTGGATTGTTACATTCTCCACCTTGTAAGCAAACATTTGTCCTCGAACGAGTTTAGAATCATACATAGAGTGCTAAATAGGTGTGGATATCTGCTCCCCATGTCCTCTTCGGCGTCCCAAGTCGCTTCATTGACTGGTTGGCCCCTCCACTGAACCTTTACCGCATAAATCTTCTTGGACCTCAACTGGCGAACCTGCCTGTCAACAATAACAACTGGCTCCTCCTCGTAACCCAGGTCTCTTCTAATTGAACCGTGCTGAAGTCTAACACATGCAATATGTCTGCATGATACATCTGGAGCATAGACACTTGGAAAATCGGATGAACTCCCGACAGACTGGGAGGCAAATAAAGCTCATAAGCAACCTCCCCAACCCGTCTCAACACCTAAAATGGACCTATAAACCTTGGGCTCAACTTGCCCTTCTTCCCGAACCTCATGATTCCTTTCATTGGCAAGACTTTCAAGAGAACCTTCTCGCCCACCATAAATGATAAATCACCCGCCTTTTGATCTGCGTAACTATTCTGTATTGACTGTGCTGTGCGAAGCCGCTCTTGAATCAACTTTACCTTTTCCAAGGCATCCTTTACTAAATCAGTACCGTATAACTTAGCCTCGCCGGGCTCAAACCATTCGATGGGCGAACAACATCGCTGATCCTATATAGCAAATGGAGCCATCCTAATGTTGGACTGATAACTGTTGTTGTGAGCAAACTCGGCCAACGGCAATAATGGATCCCACTGCCCTCCGAAGTCAATCACACATGCTCTGAGCATGTCCTCCAAGATCTGAACTGTCCGCTCTGACTGCCCGTCGATCTGCGGATGGAAGGCTCTGCTGAGCTCCACCCGGGTCCCCAACTCAGTTTGTACTGCCCTCCAGAAATGCGAAGTAAACTGAGAGCCTCTATTTGATATGATGGAAACAGGCACACCATGCGACCGCACAATCTCTTGAATGTAAATCTGGGCCAACCTCTCTGAAGAATACATGGTCACAACTGGAATGAAGTGCGCTCACTTGGTTAACCTGTCGACAATGACCCAAACTGCATCAAACTTCCGTAAGGTCCGCAGCAACCCAACTACGAAGTCCATAGTAATGCGCTCCTATTTCAACTCAGGTATAGTCATATGCTAAAGTAGGCCACCTGACCGCTGATGCTTATACTTAACCTGCTGGCAATTTAGGCACCTCGCTACATACTCAACTATGTCCTTCTTCATCCGTCGCCATCAATAATGCTTCCTTAGGTCGCGATACATCATCGTAACACCTGAATGAATAGAATACCGAGAACTGTGTGCCTCCTCTAGGATCTTTTTCTTCAAGCCATCAACATTAGGAACACATAGGCGACCCTAGAGTCGTAGAACACCATCCTTACCGATAGTAACCCCCTTGTCACCACCCTACAGTACCGTCTCTTGAGAACCAAACCAATGCGCAAAGTGTCGCAGTACACAGTGTACATCCCCGAACAGGAAGGCAACACTAACACCGGTGCTGAAGTCAATGCGGTCTTGAACTTCTGAAAGATCGCCTCGCAATCATCGGACCATCGGAATGGAGCACCCTTCTGGGTCAATCTAGTCAAAGGTGCCGCAATAGATGAGAAGCCCTCCACAAACCGGCGATAATAGCCTGCTAATCTCAAGAAGCTCCTGATCTCAGTCGCTGTAGTAGGACGAGGCGAACTCTGAGCTGCCTCGATCTTCTTGGGATCTACCTTAATACCATCACCTGATACAACATGTCCCAAGAATGCCACAAAATCTAACCAGAACTCACACTTGGAGAACTTAGCATATAGCTTCTGTTCCCGCAAGGTCTAAAGCACCACTCTCAATTGCTGCTCGTGCTAGTAGATAAAAATGTCATCAATGAAGACAATGACAAACAAATCAATGTATGGCCTAAACACCCGGTTCATCAAATCCATAAACGCCGCCGGGGTGTTAGTCAAGCCAAAGGACATCACTAGAAACTTATAATGGCCATATCTAGTCCGGATAGCTGTCTTCGGAACATCCGAATCCCGAATCTTCAATTGATGGTACCCCGATCTCAAGTCAATCTTAGAGAACACACTGGCACCCTGCAACTAGTCAAACAAATCATCAATATGCGACAATGGGTAATTGTTCTTAATGGTAATTTTGTTTAACTTGTGGTAATTAATGCACATCCGTATAGTCCTATCCTTTTTCTTCACAAATAACACTAGTGCACTCCAAGGTGATACACTCGGTCTGACGAACCCCTTTGCTAGCAACTCCTCAAGATATTCCTTCAACTCTTTCAACTCTTTCGAAGCCATACGATGGAATAGAGATAGGCTGGGTACCTGGAGACAAATCAATACGGAAATCAATATCACGATCTGGTGGCATGCCTGGGAGATCAGAAGAGAACACATCGGAAAACTCCCTAAATACGGGCACTAAATCAATCACCGGAGTCTGTGTAGTAGTATCTCGAACATAAGCTAGATAAGCCAAACAACCCTTCTCGACCATGTGTCAAGCCTTCAGAAAAGAGATAACCCGACTAGATGTACTGACAGACGAACCATTCCGCTCCAATCTAGGCAACTCTGGCATCACCAAGATAATAGTCTTGGCATGGCAATCAAGGATGTCGTGATATGGAGACAAACAATCCATGCCCAGGATGACCTCAAAGTCGGTCATGTCGAGCAACAGAAGATCCGCTCGGGTCTCATAACCATAGAAAGTAACAATACAGGACCGATAGATCCAATCCACAACTATAGAATCGCTAACTAGTGTGGACACATAAACGAGAGTACCTAAGGACTCACGAGGAACTCCCAGGAAATGAGCAAACAGAGATGAAACATATGAATATGTGGACCCTGGATCAAATAGTACTGAAGCACCTCTACCGCAGACAGAAATAATACCTGTGACCACGGCATCTGAGGCAACTACATCTGGTCTGGCCGAAAAAGCATAGAATCTAGCTAGAGCGCCACCTGACTGGCCTCCACCTGTCTGATCTCCACCTCTAGGACGACCCCTACCCACCTTCCCTCCGCCTCTAGGTGGCCAGACGACTAGTGGGGCAGCTGGTGCTGTTATCATAGGCTGATAACCCTGTTGTACCGCCTTGCCCCGAAGTCTAGGACAAAACCTCTTCATGTGGCCAGGATCCCCGCACTCATAAAAAACTCTCAGAATGGCGGACTACTGACCAAAAGTCTGATCTTGATGGCTTGAATATCCACTGGAGGAATCCTGAATAGCTGGTGGTAGGTAGGAACTCCCTGGCATGGCGCTGAAATAGGGCCACACTACAGCACCCCGAGGAGGCGGCGGTGCTAGATATGTGGGCCTACTAGACTGACCCCTCACGAACTGACCCCTGCCCCCAGCCGGGGCACCACTGAACTCTCCGAAATATCAAAACCACTTATCCCTCGTTGCCTACTCTCGGCTCCGCTGACAAACACCCTCGATCCACCGAGCTATCTCCCCAACTAGCTTGTAAGAAGTCCCATCTCAACCTCTCGCCATAGTGACCTGGCTAGCAGAGTGCGAACCTGCAACAAACCTCCGCACTCTTTCTGCATCGGTCGGAAGTATCATAAGTACATAGCGAGACAACTTAGAGAATCTCTCCTCATAGTTGGTCACCGATATCTGGCCTACTGGAGTTGCTCGAATTGAAATCGCAACTCTTCCCTCTGAGACGGTGGAATATATTTGTCCAAGAAGAGGGCGTGTGAACTGATCCCAGGTCATGGGAGGAGAACCTGCTGGTCTGCCGTGGAGATAAGACTGCCACCATCTACGGGCCCTGCCCTCCAGCTGAAAGGTGGTAAAGTCCACCCCGTGGGACTCCATCCTCATGTTGTGCAGTCTATCCCTGCACTGATCAATAAAGTCCTAGGGGTCCTCGTGTCGCTCACCTCCAAATATAGGAGGTTGTAGCCTAGTTCATCTGTCCAATAGCCTCTACGGACCGGCCGCAACTGGTCTGGGCTCAGGTGTAGCTGCTGCCACTGGCTGGGCTTCGCC
This sequence comes from Nicotiana obtusifolia, assembly GCA_002018475.1. Taxonomy (NCBI): domain Eukaryota; kingdom Viridiplantae; phylum Streptophyta; class Magnoliopsida; order Solanales; family Solanaceae; genus Nicotiana; species Nicotiana obtusifolia. Next base: position 52,481 of record MCJB01004424.1, read on the forward strand.
CACGGGCAGTGCGCCCAGAGTCTGATATACGACAGCTGCATGCCCAGGAGCCTGGGTGTTAGGGTTCTGTGCTCCCCCTCCCGCCTGAGATGTGGCTGGGTCCGCTGGAAATAAACCAGCCTGAGTCATAGTATCTATAAATCGTAGCATACGCCCATGACCTCCTGGAATCCCGGGACGGACATGAAATCCACCGGGGTTAGCTCTGCTGCAGGCACCTCACCCTGCTCCTCAATAATAGTATCCTCTACTGGATCCATTGGTGATGTAATTGGAGCAACTCTAGGATGCCCTCGTCCTCTTCCACAAACTGGAGCCCTCCCTCGGCCTCTACTTCGGCCTCTAGCAATAGGGGAGCAACTCCTCCATGGTCTGGAACATCCACCGCGCGCGTTCTCACCATCTCTGAGATAATGAGAGAAAGATACTTAGTACAACATCAACTGCACTATAGGAGATGAAGAAAGAGTAGTTTCCTAACACCCTATAGCCTCTCGAAGATAAGTACGGACGTCTCTGCACCGATCCGCAAGACTCTATTAGGCCTGCTCATAACTTGTGAGACCTACATGAACCTAGTGCTCTGATACCATGTTGTCACGACCTAAATCCCCTATAAGCCGTGATGGCGCCCAACGTCGCCGCTAGGCAAGCCAACAATACATTAACCATGTGTTTATTCTTTTAACATTTTAGAAATTTTTGATTTTTAATTATTAAGTAGGTGAGAGATGAGGAAATTTAATAAAATAAAGTGTAACCAGTTATCGATCAAGTGCGGTGAAATAAATACCCAAAAATCATTAAGTGTCTACTAACAAAATTTTCAAGACCTGGTGTCATAAGTGTATGGGCTACTAGTACAATATACAAAACACTAAGATACTATCCGAATGGAGTAGGTAGAAAATAAAAACAAAAGAGAAACTCTAGGTGCTGTAGGATGGACTCGGAAAGCAACTCACCACGAAGTCTCGAAGTATCAGAGGTGTGCGCCGGGATAACTACCAGATGCACCTGCCTCAGAACCTGCACGATTAGTGCAGAAGTGTAGCGGTGAGTACATAAACAACATCTACCCAATAAGTATCCAGTCTAATCTCGAAAAAGTAGTGACGAGGGGTCGACATCGACACCTGCTATGGGCTAACAATAAAATATAGGAATTCTGAATAAGCATGGATTATGTGAATAATATATACAACTCAATAACAAGCAGTGAACACTAATTCTTTCACCAATAATAAATTCCAAGTCAATTCCTGTCATTTAGATAATTATAATCGCTCAAGCCATAAATTAATATCAAGTATAATTAGGCTCCGAGTATTATCATACACGATTTATGCTGAGGTCGTACGGCCTGATCTAGAAATATACTGTGTGCACTACCGAGGGTCGAAATACATGAACCATAGATGCATCTATTAATCTGCCAAAGCGAAGGACCCGCTCCCATCATAGTAGAGGAATTTACCTAGCCCGTAGAATACTTGCGACGCGAGTGAACATAGATTTCTCAAAGTTATTATAAAACCGTTCAATTCTTCCCAAACATAAGAAAACCAAACTGGGGATTTTAAATCTAATAACCCATAATCTTTGTTCTATTTATGACAATTAATAAGCTTAATCAACATAACAGTGTAAACAAAGCTTGATGTGAATCTAAGACTATCCAAACATCAAATGGAATATAGCTACGCACGGACTCTCGTCACCTAGTGCGTACGTAGCTCCCCACGCAAGTAATTTACAACAAAAATACACCTAAGAGGATGAGTTCCTCTTACAAGTTAGGCAAGAGACTTACCTCGTCTCAAAGCTCGCTTTCCAGCCTCAAATTCGCTCTAAAGCCTCAACTCGATGCCGAAAAAACCGAAACTAGTAAAATATTGTATAAATAAATCAATTTATGTTCCAAAGTTCATAATTTAACTATTAGAGTAATTACCCAACCTAAATTGGAAGATTCTTAAAATTCACTCCCGGGCCCACGTGCCCCGATTCCGAAAATTTTCGAAGAAAGTTGTTACCCATAACCTCACGAATTCAAATATATAATTTTCACTCAATCCCATAACCATTTTTGTGGGTAAATTCCATTTTTATCAAAACCTAGTTTTTTTTTTATCTAAACCCATAATTTTGATAATTTTACATGTTAAAATCTACTCATAATCTATGTTTTAAACTAATATTGTATAGAAATCACGTACCTCAAAGTGCTAGGTGAGAACCCCTCTCCATGAGCTGCAAAATCGCCCAATGAATGAAAGAAATGAGTCAAAAATGGTTTAACTTCCGACTCAAATGAACCTCACTGCCCAGCGATTTTTTGCACCTGCGATGCCACTGCCGCACCTGCGGTTCCGCTTCTGGGGACAAAACCACGCAGGTCCGGACCAAGCCCAGGTCGACCTCCTCCGCTTCTGCGACCAATGGCTCGCATCTGCGAGCTCGCTTCTGCGGCGAGCACGTCGGACCTGCGACCCTATTCCGTTCTACTATCGCCTGCTTCGTACCTGCGCTTCCGCAGGTGCGTTCCCTACCTCACTTCTGCAATCACTAGGCAGCCTACACCGGGCTGCTTCTGCGGCTGCTGGCTCATTTTTGCGAGCTCGCACTTGCGACTGGCCCTCCGCAGGTGCGGTACCAGAAGCTGGGTGCTTCAGCTATCCAACTAAGGCCAAATAATTTTCGCGCATCGTCCGAATGGCATCCGGGGCCCCCAGGCCCCAGCCCAAACGTACCTACATGTTTGAAATAAAAACACGAACTCACTCGCACCCTCGAAACATAGATAACAACATTAAAACCAAGAATCATACGCCAAAACCAATAAAATCATCTAATGAACTTCAATTTCTTCCAGCTTACTCCAAACACGTTGAATCATACTTAAACTACTCGGATTGACTCCAAATTTTGCGTGCAAGTCTTAAATCACCATACGAAACTATTTTCAGGCTCGAAATCCCAATTGGACCTCGATAACACCAAATCCTACTTCAACCCAAATTTTAAGAACTTTAAAACCTTCAATGTGCCAACTTCCAATATTAAGCGCTGAAATGCTCCGGGTCATTCAAAACCCAATCCAAACATACGCCCAAGTCCAAAATCATCATAAGAACCTATTGGAACCGTCAAATCCCGGTTCCGAGGTCGTTACTCAAAATATTGACCAAAGTCAAATTTTGCCTTTTAAAGCCAAACCAAGGAACCAAGTGTTCGATTTCAACCCGAACCCTTCTAATCCCGAACTAATCATCCCCGCAAGTCATAAAACAGTTAAAGTACATACGTGGAGTCTTATTTAGGGGAACGGGGATCTAAGAAGCAAAATAACCGATTGGATCGTTATTAGACTACCATGTGCGAAGCATGCAGGGGTTTAGGAAACCAATGGAGTTCTATTCTAATACTAAAGCCCCATTAAAATAGACAAAGGATTTTATTTAATTTCTGAAGTAAATGGAAGGCCATTAATCTATATTTATATTTATATTATATTAAAAGCATGAATCTTGTTAGCGAAATATTGTTCGTCTTTTTTATAGTTCACATTAGATAAAATAGTAATTTAAGTTATTTTCCTAATATATATGAATAGTTATTTAATTATTTTCCTTATACTTAGAAATAATCTTAAATATTTTCCTAATCTATATATAGTGTGTCTAAGACCTAAATAAAGAAGGAGAATGACAATATAGATTGACCACCAAAGTAATATTTGCTTTACTAAAGATAACATAAATAAAGAATACAAACTTTCAATCAAGCACTTGCGTCCTATCTTCCCTTTTCCAATTGAGCATGTCAAAAAAAAAAAAAAATCTTACGAAAATATAGATTAAAAATTAAATAAAGCACCCCAAAGAAATAAGTTTGGAGCTTAGAGAGTGATCAACTATTATTCAAACGTTACTTCCTTTGCAGAAAGGAAGTAATAAGAATGCATCAATTACAAAGAGGCACATTATGCTATACGTTGTTGAATTTCAAACATGTAACATAGATTATTAACCCCTACTTTGACAAAATATAATACATTAAGTGTTAATTAAGAATTTGAAAAATTGAATCCATCAACTTTACTAGAGTTATATATTCTTGAACACGAAAAAGCAAGTATGATATCTTGTGAAATAAAAGTAAAAAAATTATAAAACTTGAATAAAATTTAAGTTGAATATATTGAGTAGAGATAATTGAAAGCTTCTATGGCAGAATTTCTTCTTTATTGAGTTAACTAAATAGGATCGAAAATCATCATGTTCGTGATTTTACACTATTTTCTTTAACTTTTATTATATATCTCAAACACAAGTTTTAAGATAATAATTATATACTAATTTTTAGAATGGGTACTTCTCGAGACGAGGTACACGCACGATGCACGTACTCTAAGACTAGTTTGCGAATTATGAAAGGGGTCTAAGTAATTCACCTCAATTGGACGAAGAAATTTTCATTTAAGAAGAATATCAAATTCCTTGGAATTGATTAATGTTAAAAGGAGGCACTGTTTTTCGAAGACATGTAAAATTAGACCATACAAGCAAAAATTATCACTTCTAACTTTATATTAGTGAAATAATAAAAATAATACAATTTATCTGTATCAAGCACAAAAAAAATAAATCAATGTAGGCGAATGTAGTGAGGGCTGGAGCATGGTGACGTAGTAGGTGTATAGAGTAAAATTGGTTAGCGACATGTGGCTGAATTACGAGGTGACACGTGTAACTGGAGACAAGTAATATATGAGTCAGCAAATAGTTGACATCGGATACAAACATGAGCTTGGTGTTGTATAAATTTCGAAGGCATTGGAACCGAAGACATCGGTTGGGATAGACAGCATTCAATGAGCAGTCGTTAAAAAGAATCTTGTATTAATAGCCAACTGTTATGCAACCATTATTGGCGGTTTTATTCTCATTCAAGAGGAGCTTGATTTGGGGATCTTGTCTCCCTAAAAAGAATTATAACTAGGAGAATTAATGTCCATTGTAGGACATGGAAATCATCTGTACTCAAATGCTATAATTTGCTCTCTTACTATAAAATTACTTGCTTTCTTTTGTTCTTAACATTGTACATAATATTGCTTTCGGAGAGGCTCATCATACAACCAGGCTTGTATTTCTTTTGAGTTATTTTCATAATCTTGATTTTGTTCTTATTTCTTTCATATCTGGATCAAATTAATTCACGTGTCTATAAACCACGTTACTAATTCAACTATACCATTTTACGAGTAAATAGTTTAGCGCCCACCGTGGGGCATAGACAATTTTGTAATTGCTTTGATCCATTCATCTATTATTAATGAATTTTAATTCCTTTCTTAGCAAAAGAAAAATTAGATATGGCAGCTAATGATCTGAACAATGTGTACGACGTCAGAACACACAACGAGTAAGAGGATGTGTTCCAGCGGGAAGATTCAATTAGTGAAACTCGCAATGATGGAGATGAGACAACTCCGGTTCAAGAAGAACATAATCCTCGTCATGTGAGAAGTCCAACTCCTCATGATGCGGATAATGAACATGTTGAAATGGTTAAAATCTTGAGAGATCAACAAACAAAAATTGTGAAGCATCTCTCAAGGCAAGACCGGGTGATGAAAGTGTTGAAGTAGGTGCTTTCGGTTACTTCCAATGGAGCAGTTTGGATTCCTCCCAGCGTACCCCAAAATCAAACAACGCAAATAACCGATAATGATGCTCCAAGGGAGGGATTCAATTTTAATGAAAATGAAGCAGGTGATGCCGGTAGTGGATGTTTTCCATCCTTTCAAAACCGAGCTCATGAGATTCATGAGGGGGATGAATGAATAAATGGACCAAAATGCTAAAGAATTTCATGCTCGGATGGATTGGATCCTGAGAGCACCATTGGTGTTGAAGCGATCGGATTCAAAGAAATATACACAGCTGCTGTTCAAACCAAGTACGACTTCGGAGTTAATCCCAAAAAGATTCAAGATGCCAGATATTCCGAAGTATGATGGGACTTCAGATCTATAGGAGCATATCCCAACTTATACTACGGAAGTAAAGGGAAATGACTTGGTCCCCCACGAGATCGAATCTGTCTTACTCAAAAAATTTGGCGAAACCTTAATGAAGGGTGCTTTAACATGGGATTCTCTTTTACATGAGCATTCCATTGACTCTTTTGAAATGCTTGTAGATTCTTTCATTAAAGCTCATGTTGGGGCAAAAAAGGTCCAAGCTAGAAAGGAAAATATATTCAGAATCACCCAAAGAAAATCTGAACTATTACAAGAATTCGTGATCTGATTTCAGAAGGAAAGTATGTTGTTGGCGCCAGTACCGGATGAACGGGTAGCTGAAGCGTTTATAAAAGGGTCTCAACCCATTCAGCTCCGATGCCTTCAGGAAATTGAAGGAAAACTTGTTAGAATTTCAGGCAACCTAATGGGCAGATGTCCACAATCTCTACAAGTCAAAGATTAGAATATAAGATGATCAACTGAGTTTTTCGATGTCTTCCAAAGGACGTAATCGTGATTGAACTCAGCAGAAATTCAAAACTGAGTTCGATGCAGATCGGAGGTCTTCTAGGAGCTGCTTTCAGCCTTATGAAAGGGCTGAAGGGTGTGGAAATAAAGGAATTCCGTCATCTCACATGTTTGCTACTAATAGAAGAGCGGATCGTGGTCGGAATAATAGAGCTTTATAGGAGAAGGAACCTTTGGGGTCTCGAGATTCAGTATACCCCCAATGATCTGACTATAATTTTAACATCAGCTAGGTAGAATTGGTGTTGGCAATAAGAAACATTATGGAGGTTAAGTTTTCAAAACAAATTCGACCGGATCCTAGTCAAAGGGACCCTAATCTATAGTGTGAGTTTCATGGCATGCATAGTCACAGGATTGGGGACTGCCGGCACCTTTAGAAAGAGGTGGTAGCATTGTTGAAGAATGGTCACCTCAGAGAATTTCTAAGTGATCGGGCCAACAATAATTATGGAAAAATAGAGATGTTGCGGAACCATCAAAATCGGCTTCAAGGTCACCTCGCATGACGATAAACATTATTTTTGCTGGTGACGAGGTAAATAGGGTGATGTTTTCAGCAGCAAAGATGATGAAGATATCGATAACTCATGGCAAAAGGATCCGAAAAGCTGTAGAAGATGACAACACCTTCACAGAAAAGGATGCCGATGGACTTCTTCTATCGCACAATGATGCTTTGGTATTATCTCTTAATGTCTTACAAAGGAGAGTTTTGGAGAATTTCGGAGCAAGCAAAGTTAACCGAAAATATAGTTCCAACAATAAAACTTTTGGCCGAGTTCAACCTAACGAGTGTAACAACCTGGGGGGAAATCCTACCACCAACGCATGCAGAAGGTGTAACGAAGACCACACTGTTCGAAGTGGTAGATGGTGATATGGGGTATAACATGATCCTTGGAAGGCCATGGATACGAGAAATGAAAGCTGTACCATCAATTTATCATCAGTTGCTAAAGTTTTCCACACCGGAAAGGATCAAGCAGATTAGAGGAAATCAACCAGTTGCAAGAGAAATGAATACAATTACCTTGTCTACTAGCAAGAGAAAAGAAAAAAGCAAATAGCAACTACAGGAGTCGGTGCCCTCTTCCACCCCGATTGAAGATAATAGAGAAGAGGAGTCATCGGATTTTTATTAGGTACCGAGGTCTTTTCAGGTACCGGAGGAAGCAGAAGCCACCAAATCAACCGCTGAAGAGCTTGAACAAGTAGCCTTGTTCACGGAGTTCTTGGAAAGGAAATTCGATTTAGGAACGAGGTTAAGTCCTGAACTCAAGTTAAAAATTATAGATTTTCTAAAAGCTAACGTCGATTGTTTTGCATGGTCGCATTAAGATATGACAGGTATATCATTAGAAGTGGCTGTCCACAAGCCAAGTTTGGATCCTAACTTCTCTCCGGTAAGGCAAAAGAAATGACCGATAACAGAGGTCTGAAACATGTTTGTCAAAGAAGAAGTAACCCAGTTACTAAATATAGGTTCAATTCGAGAGGTAAATTACCCCGATTGGCTAGCTAACGTAGTAGTAATACCTTAAAAGAATAATAAATTTAGAATGTGTGTAGATTATAAAGATTTGAATAAGACATGGTTGAAGGACTCTTTTCTGTTGCCAAACATTGACCAAATAATTGATGCTATAGTCAGGCATGAATTGATGAGCTTTCTTGATGTATATTCCGGGTATAATCAAATCAGGATGCACCCGGAAGATCAAGAAAAAATATCATTTCTCACAAATTTTGGACCATACTGCTATAACGTGATGCCTTTTGGGCTTAAAGATGCCGGAGCCACTTATCTTAGGCTCGTTAATAAAATGTTTGAACAACAAATTGGTAAAACAATAGAGGTGTATATTGATAATATGTTGGTCAAGTCTCTTAATGCATGTGATCATTTGTCTAATCTACAAGAGACATTTGACATTCTGAGAAAATACAACAAGATCCATCCTGAAAAATGTGCTTTCGGGGTTGGTTCTGGAAGGTTTTTGGTCTCTCAAAGAGAAATTGAAGAAACCCCGATAAGGTCAAAGCCATCAAAGATATCCAGGACCAATTAACGAGTGTGAAAGAAGTACTAAGGTTGACAGGCAAGCTGGTGGCTCTACGCAGGTTTATTCCAAGGTCTTCGGAGAAATGCCGTCATTTCTTTTCACTTTTGAAAAAGAAGAAAGATTTCATGTGGACTCCGAAATGCCAGCAAGCATTGAAAGACCTAAAGGTACTGTCTAGCCCTCCGTTATTGTCAAAACCGATGGATGGTGAGAAGTTGTTAATTTATCTAGTAGTCTCGGAAGTAGCGGTAATTTTTGTTTCTGGTCCCGGAGGAGGAAGGTACACGATTTCTTATTTATTATGTTAGTAAAATTTTATTAGGAGCAGAGACATGTTATCCGCACCTTGAAAAGTTGGCCTTAACTCTCGTAGTCGCCTCTCGAAAGCTTAGGCCTTATTTTCAATGCCATCCCACAGCAATTGTAATAACTTTTCCCTTGAGAAATGTCCTTCATAAACCTGAATTATCGGGTCGATTGTTGAATGGGAAGTCGAAGTTAGTGAATTTAACATAGAATACAAACCCATGACTGCGATCAAGTCACAAGTTTTGGCTGAATTTAGTCAAGAACTGATGCCTTTAGTTGCTAAAGATGCAGTGTTGGTATCGAGGATAGTGTCAGGTGTTTGGACCTTGTTTACGGATGGAGCGTCCTACGTAAAGGGGTCTAATCTCGGGATAGTTAGTATTAATCACTCCTTCGGTAGAAACCCTGAGACAGGCCATTAGAACTGTGTCATTAAATAATAATGAAGCTGAGCACAAGGCTTTGGTTACAGGACTTGAATTAGCTCGGGGACTAGCTCCGAGGTAACTAAAATAAAGTTGTGACTCCCAGCTGGTAGTGAATCAGGTGTATGGAATTTTCGACACCAAGGAGGAGTGCATACAACAGTACTTGAATAAGGTTCAAGTGTTACATTCTCGGTTCAGAGAATGGTCGATCATCCACATCCCGAGAGAAGAAAACGCGGAGGCAGACGCATTAGCCAATTTGGGGTCGTCCATATAAATGAATGGAGCTGATTTCAATGTGATCGTTCAATTGTTGCATTTGGTATTAGATGTGGGCGAATATTGTAAAGTTAACTAAACCAACCTAATTTGGGATTGGAGAAATGAGTTCATAGAGTATTTAAGGTTTGGCACACTGCCTGAAGGTCCAAAAGCATCCCGGGCACTATGGACTAAAGTTGCTTGTTATTGTCTTGTTGACGGTCAACTGTATAAGAGGTCTTTTGAGGGACCATTGGCTCGGTGTTTAGGGACGCCGGAGGTTGACTACATGATGAGAGAAGTTCACGAAGGAGTATGCGGGAACCACTCTGGTGCAGATTCGTCGGTTCTTAAATTGATAAGTGCTGGCTACTATTGGCCCGGGATAGAGAAAGACGCGAAGACATTTGTAAAAAAATATGATAAATGTCAGCATCATGCACAACTAATGCATCAACCGACTAAACTTTTGCATTCGGTGGTGTCACCATGGCTCTCCATGAAATGGGGGATGGACATAGTTGGTCCCTTACCATAGGGCCCCGAGTAGGTAAAATTTCTTTTGGTTTTGACTGATTATTTTACGAAATGGGTTGAAGTAGGTGCTTTTAAAAAGATTGGAGAGCGAGAAGTGATTGATTTCATATGGGATCAAATCATGTTTCAGTTTAGAGTACCGAAGGAAATTGCTTGTGACAATGGGCCGCAATATATAGGTTCCAAATTCATTAAGCTTTTGGAAGGATCAAAGATTAAACGAATTACATCTTCTTCGTACCATCCAGGTGCTAACGGACAAGCAGAGTTGACCAACAAGATAATAATTCAAAATCTCAAAAAGAAGTTAGAAGATGCTAAAGGTAATTGGCTAGACAAGCTACCGGGTGTGCTGTAGGCATATCAAACAATGGCGAAATCGAGCACGGGTGAAACACCATTTTCACTTGTGTACGATGCGGAAGCTTTGATCCTAGTGGAGATTGGGAACCGACCATAAGGTATTCCTACATAAGCGAATGAGGCAAATAATGAAGCACTGATGGTTAAACTGGATTTGATTGAAGAACATCGAGATCTGGCATATGTGAGGATGGTGGCACAAAAGTAAAGAATGGAAAGATATTATAACCGTAGAGCAAATCTTTGATATTTCAAAGTCGGAGATATAGTTTTGAGAAAGGTAACTCAAAGTACTCGTGAGGTTAACACCGGGAAGCTGGGACTAACATGGGAAGAACCTTATCAAATTTCTGATACAATCGGAAAAGGTCGTATCAATTGGAGAATGAATATGGAGTTAAATTGCCAAGCAATTGGAACGTGAGTCACTATAAAAGGTATTACTGCTGAAGATCCTTTCTGATTCTGAAAGTATGTGCCACACTTTTTTTTCCTTCCTCCAGTTTTTGTCCCAATTGGGTTTTTCTAGAAAGGTTCTTAATGAAGCAACAATGCAAAGCATAGTACAAAGAAAGGGTCAACGGTGGTAGCAAATTCTCTAGTGTTCGAATTCTCAGTGTTTGAATTCTCATACTCAGCATCCGAACACTGGGGGAACTATTACATACAAAGGCACTAATAGTGTTACGAAGACCGAGGACTGTTATAACCAGGATCTATATCTTATCAGGATCAAAGACTGCATGATCAGCCACAGAGAAATAAGTTGTACAAGTTAATCACAAACATTGGTAACTTTATTAACTTAAGAAAATAATTTTTATGTAAATGTACTTTTAAAGATGGAAGGAATAAATCAAATTCCTTTTGTTTTTATCTTATTTCTTGCCCGAATGATAAGTTTGATTAATTTTTTTGTTTGAAAGTTAGTTAAAACTTCAAATGCTTGTGCCAGAATGAACAAGAGACATCCTCTTCAAGAACACCATAAACATAAGGTTCCTCTCTTATAAAACCCTCATAGTCAAAGGGTAGATTCCGGGTGTGTGAATATCGGGGATCAAAAGTTATCTGAGAAGTAGTGACGAGGGGTCGACATTGACACTAACTAGTGGTCTAATAACTCAAATACAGTAGGAAGTAAATAAATTATACGGCAGGGTAATGAACAGTATAAACAAATATAGGTACGTGGTATGATCCTCCTCCGAACAGTGAATTCAAGCTCTCAATTATCAGTTACCTCCTGAATCGGAGTATATATGAAATAGACCTCACTAGATAGGTTGTCACAATCCAAATCAGGAAAATGCATGGATACGCTGGTTTCTTGTCAAATATTATGCACGACGCTGCCGAGGCGATGACCCGATCCCATAAGAGTATTTTATAGAAATGCCGAGGTGTATGGTTCGATCCCATAATAATGTGTACACTGCCGAGGGTCGAACAGCATGAACCATAGATGCATCTATTATACTGCCGATGTGAACGGCCCGCTCCCATTAGAATAAGAAGCTTTAACGGGTCCTTGACCCCACTCATGAATATACTTGTGAGTTATGAAGTTTAAGGAAAGCTTTGCAATGAGTACAAAAAATACGGGAGAAATTCATAAGGGAAGCACATATTATTTTACGGATTATCAAGTAGCTCATCACATCTCTACAATAGCGAGTTTTCTCCCTATGCAAGTCTAGTCTCAAGTCGTAATGCGAAATAAAGGAATTAAACGAGCAAAGATAACTCAAATAGTACAATTATAGCATGGCATGAACTTATATCTACACGGACATAATCTGGAATCCTAGCATACGCACGGACACCTGTCACCTTATACGTGCGTAGCTCCCACAACATGTAGCACATAAGAATATAACATCTACGGGGTAAATTTCCCCTCACAAGGTTAGACAAGAGACTTACCTTGCTCCGAAGTTCCATAACTGGCTCCAACGCCACTCTAATACCTCAAACCGATGCCCTTCGCTCCAAAACTAGTCAAACAATGTGCAACCAATAAAAATATACTCTAATACTCATAATAAATCAATCTATAACAATTTTCAACTTCGCTCGAAAATTTAATAAACTCAACCCTCGGGCCTACGTGCCCGGATTCTAAAATTTTCGAAGATAAACTTTACCCATTACACCACAAACTCAAACATATAATTTATTCCAAATTTCACGTCCAAATTTCGTGGTCAAAATCCAGAAATACCAAATTCTAGGTTTCTATTAAAATCCCACAATTTCCATAAATTTTCATGTATAAAACCGCATGTAACTCATGTATTCAATTCACAAAAGGTGGAAATAGCTTACTCATAATGGATGACAAAAATCTCCTCTTCAAGAACCCCAAAAGTCACCCAACCAAGTGAAAAATGAGTGAAATGGGAACAAACCCCGACTTAAAACCATTATGCCCAGGCCCGTTCTTCTTCGCGATCGCGGAAATCCCCTCGTGATCGCGAAAGCCAACAACCAGCTGCCCAAAATTCCTCAATCGCAGTCGCGAACATCCACACACGATCGTGAAGCTTTACCTCCCAGAACTACGCGTTCGCGAACCAAAAGCCGCATTAGCAGAAGGCAGAATCCCTGGTCCATTATTCCTTCTCCGCGATCACGTTTCCCAAGTCGTGATCGCGTAGCACAAACCAGCAGCCCCCCCCCCCCCC
>MCJB01004424.1:65713-109455 GCA_002018475.1 Nicotiana obtusifolia
CCCCCCTAAAATTCCTTCTTCGCGATGGCATACATCACCTCGCAATCGCAATGCACAACACCAGCACCAGCAACCAGCAGCATCCAAAGCACCCAAACTTGGTCCGAAACCATCCCGAAACACACCTGAGGCCCCTAGGACCCTGTCCAAACGCACTAACCAGTCCCAAAACATAACACGAACCTGTTCAAGGCCTCAAATCACACCAAACAACATCAAAACTACAAATCGACGATCGAAACCTTTCTTTAAACTTTCAAACTTCCAAACTTCGATGAACACGTCTCAATCATATTAAAACATTCCGGAATGACGCCAAACTTTACGTACAAGTTATAAATTACGATACAAATCTCTTCAAGGCTCGAAAACGGACATCGACAACACCAAAGTCAACTTCACATCAAACTTAAGAAATTCTTAAACCTTCAAAATGCCAACTCCCATAATAAGTGCCGAAATTCTCCCGGACCACCTGATACTCAATCCGGACATACGCCCAAGTCCGAAATCATCATACCAACCTATTGGAACCTTCAAATCCTGATTCCGAGGTCGTTTACTCAAAAGTCAAACCTTAGTAAATTCTTCCAACTTAAAGCTTCTAAAATTTGAATTTTCCATCTGAATCAACTCCGAACTTTCCAAAATTCAATTCCGACTATGCGTACAAGTCATAACATATGAAGTTGCTGAACAACGCGCGAGAGCTCAAAACGGATGGTCAGGTCGTTACATTCTCCCCCACTTAAACATACGTTCGTCCTTGAACGTGCAAAGAACTGCTCCGGAGTTGCACTGGCCAACACCTCGTGCACCTACCCGTGACACCACAGCCCAAGTGAGCACATTAGCTTGAGTCATACTGAAGATCTTCCCTCTCATTTTGGCCAACAAGCCTTAGGAACAAATTCTAACCTCCGAATTTCTCTATAAGACCTGATTCTATCCTACGAACACCACATCAATCTCCACACGCTAGACCTGCACACGATCATGCACTCATGCTGACATCACACAATGCACCGCATAACTCATTTTCCCATGATAACCTCTCCTAAGCACAATAGCTGCAATTTCACTTACCCGATGCCCGTAGTATACCTGATGGTAGGCTATAAGCTTGTGTTTTAGTCGATTATTGCACTCTAATTCACCGCACTTTATTTTTGTTTGATCTATATTGGTAGTGTTTTGCATTTAGTGTGTGTTTATGCCTTGTAGGAGCGATTCTGAGTTGTGTAGATGTTGTGGAGCTAATTCAAGCTATTTGGAGCTTTAAAGTCTGAACAAAAGCCCAAGGGATTAAGCCGGGATCGTGTTCTGGGATCAATGGACGAATAGTGCACTTAGTAGAAGGAAAAAGAGTTGAGCAGGAGAAAAACTCAGGTGCGCAAACGCACATAAGAGACCCCCAGCGTGCACTTGGACGCGCAATTCGCAGTGTACTGCTAGAGGTGCGCGGTCACACCTCTAGGTGCGCGACCGCGCATGAGAGACCCCTAGCACGCACTTGGGAACGTAAGTGACACAGTGTAGTGCCAGAGATGCGTGGCCATGTGCGCGATCACACCTCCAGGTGCGCGGCCGCGCATGTCCGCTTCCGGGAACTTTACCCATGACTATTTTTGTAAATTCAAAGGCGACTCTTTTTGACCTATATGAATCCTAGCTCGTCTCAAAAGAAGGATCTCAGATTTTGGAGCAACCTTTGGAGAGAAGAAGGCAAGGAAACAGCGGAGATTCAAAATACTTCATCTAATTCATTCAATATGGAAGTTTGGTTGATTTTGGGAAGTAATGTCTTCTTGTTCTTCTTATACTCTTGTGATAAAAAACTTTTGCACAATGGAATAATCTTTCTTAGGGTTATTGACAGATATTATGATTTGACTATTATTTGGGGTTTACTCTATGTTAGTTGCCTGAACTTGTTGAATGAGTTATTAATTGAATGGCAAAGCCAATTGTGGTTTTACTTTAATCAAAAGAGAAGTGTTGCTTCAATTCGCATTGTGTTATCTTGTTTGGGTTGATTTTACGCCTCTTATAGGTAATCGAAAGGGCTTAGAGAGTTATCAATTGGCCCAATTTGGAGGAATAGTCGAGAGACGTTCTTTGAAAGATCATTCATTCACTATATTTTTTGCATGTGTTCATAGGACCTGTCATTAGATTGGTTAACAAAACTCTCATTCATTTGGAAGAAGAATTTGGATCCTCAAGATAGCGTAATTGTCTGTTGAAATTGAAAGAGTCAAGAGAAGTTAAGACTGAACTTAGCACGGAGTTACCTAGAATAATAGTTGATCACATATCTTGTCACAACCCTTACTTCGCACCTTGATATTCAATCGTTGCTACTTAGTCACTAAATTTCTCTTATTTTCTCACAATCGATAATCGTAGTTTTTTTTATTAGTTGGTAACAACTTAAATCAAAGATTTATTTTCCTAGATACTGTTAAGATGAAGATTGATTTGAACATTATTAAACCAATTCCTATGAAGACGATCTAATACTATACTATCTTTGACTAGCGAGCCTAAGTGTTATACACCGGTTTTGCACTCGGCAAATTTTGGCACCGTTGCCGGAGATTGGCGATTAATATTTTTTGAAATAATTTTCAGTGCTAATTCAGGAATTATTTTATTTTATTTTATTTTCCTTTTTACGCTCTTCTTATCTGTGTGCAGGCAACATATTAAGTTCAGTGGTGTATGACTCGATCCTCTTCCAAGGAATTAGTGCCATACGATCCAAAATTAGACAAGCACCTGCAGCAGTTGAGAAAGGAGAAAGAATCGAGCGGATCATTGTTGGGGCGGACTTAGACTCAAAATACAATGTTGAACAACGAAAAGGACGTGAACCTAGCTGCGAGAGAGGCAGCTCAACAACAAGATGCACAATTAGCAGCTGAAGCAGCCGTAGAGCTGTAGATGAAACAGTCGACGAATATCGAAGGTTCAATCTCAACCAAACCATGATCGAAGATGAATTTGAAAATGTAGCTCCCAGGCATGGGAAGTCTCAAGGAGATTATGCTAGACCAGTGTACAACCAATAATAATCTAGTGTGAGGCCCCCACCCGCTGATGCTAACAATTTTGAACTCAAGCAGGGAGTCATCCAGACCATTCAGAACAACTGCATTTTCAGAGGCAAACCCAATGAAGGTCCCAACAACCATCTGATGGACTTCGACAAAATTATGAATACATTCACTATAATGGAGCATCACATGATGCAATCTATCTCAGAGCATTCCTTTTCTCACTTAAGGATGATGCAAAGTAGTGGTTGAGAAGTCTACCCACATGGTCAATCCGTATGTGGGAGGAGATGACTAGCAAGTTCTTAGAAAAATATTTCTCTGCTGCTAAGATTGGACAGATGAGGAAGGAGACTCACAATTTCAGCCAAGGTGAAGGGGAGACAGTGTTCGAGGCATGGGAAAAATTTAAGGAGTTATTGCGGAGGTGCCCTCATAGCGGAATGGAGCAATGGATGCAATTCTGAGATTTCTGGGACGGGTTAGTCCCGTCATCAAGGAGATTGTTGAATAGTGCGGTTGCAGGTCCTTTGATGAAGAAAACTCCATAAGAGATTGTCACACTTCTCAATGAACTATCTCAAGACGCAGAACAATGGTCCACTGACCAAGGGGATCGAAGAAGATCAGCAGGGGTGCACCAAGTAGAATCGTCTGTAGCCAAATTACAGTTATGGCTAAGGACATCAAGCAACTGACGATAGCTCAGGTGAAAAACCAAATACAGGTGGGATGTGACATCTGTGGATTGGGAAACCCAACTCATGAGTGCCAGACCTTCACCGCAGAAGAAGAAGTCAAGGCAATAGGGAATTTCAACAGAGATAACTGCCAAGGAGGTGGTAATTTTAATTCTATGGGATAGAGACATCGGGGGTTCTCATGGAGTTCTTCAAATAGTAGCTTGAACTCATGGCAGAAGCAAAATCCCAGAGCACCAGTTCAAGGACCTTCTGGCTTCCAGAACCAATAGAGGCAACCATACCAACGTCCATGACCCAACAACTTAAGTTTACAAGATCTAATGAAGGCATTCATAAATAAATCAAATGAAAAACTTGAGACTCAAGGGACCGCTATCCGGGTTCAAGGCACAGCCATCCGGAATCTAGAAAGACAAATGGGGCAGCTCATATCATTTTTGTTAGAAAGGGCTCTGAGAAGAATCCAGAAGAGACGATCAATGTCGTGTCTCTCAGGAGTGGAAAAACATTAGCAGAGCCCATTGCAAAACAAAAGGCTGAGAAGGAGATCAACTCAACCAAGATAGCAGAAGAACAGAAAATTGGTGAACCTTTGCCCAAGGAGGATATTAGCAGTAAGGAGGTTGATAAGAAGAAATTAAGCAGCGTAGTTGAGGAAAGCAAGCACATGCTGGTGTTACCCTTTCCTCAAAATATGAAGTGGGAGAAACTAGACAAATATTTCCTGGAGATGCTGAAATGGCTGTATGTGAACATCCCATTCACCGAGGTGCTCACCCAGATCCCATCCTATGCAAAATTCTTGAAGGAAATCCTTTCAAGCAAAAGGAAGCTCAAGGAAACGAAAACGATCAAACTCAATGCCCACTACAGTGCCATTCTACAAAATAAAATTCCTCAAAAGTGTGGGAATCCTGGCAGTTTCACTATACCTTGCTCATTGGGGAGCGAAAATTTTGACAAGGCCTTGTGCGATTCAGGTGCATCCATTAACTTGATGCCATTATCGGTGTTCAAGAAATTGAAAGGAGAACTAGGAGTGATCAAATCTGTGCCGGTATCTTTGCAACTAGTTGATCCAACCACGATCATGCCGGAGGGCATAATTGAGGACATTCTGGTGAGGGTGGACAAATTTGTCTTCCCAGTAGACTTCATCGTAGTAGACATGGAAGTGAATAAGGAGGTACCTCTAATCTTGGGGAGACCATTCCTTTGCATTGGCCAGGATATTCTTGATATATATGAGGGGCAACTCATGCTATGAGTGAGAAACAAAAGAGTGATGTTTCAAATGAAGAGAATGATGAAATACTCATGTGATGAGGCATCTGGATATGCTTGTCTCAAACTGGATGTGGTGGGAGAGTTAGCTGAACAACACAAGCTGGATAAGCTGGTAGGTGATTCATTAGAGAGATGCATTAGTCAATTAAGCACAATAGAGGATGAAGATCATGAGATCAAGAAGGAATTTGAGGCACTGGAAGATGAGAACCAGGCGGTATATAAAGAAGAATTCAAGAATGAAAAGATCAAGCCGAAGCTGGAATTGAAAGTACTCCCGACACATTTGAAATATGCTTTTCGGAGACTAATAATTTTGCCATGATTGTTGCTGCTGATTTGCTAGGTGAATAGGAACACATGCTTGTGGAGTTACTTCGGAAGCATAAAAAGGCAATCGGTTGGAGTATAGCTGATATTCAGGGGATCAGCCCTGCAATCTGCATGCACAACATCCTGTTGAAATAAAGGAGCAAACCGGTGGTGCAGCCCCAGTGCAAATTTAACAAAAACCTTGTGGAGGTGGTGCAGAAAGAGATACTCAAATTGCTGGATGCAGGTATAATACTTCCCATCTCTGACAGCCAATGGATCTGTCTTGTACAGGTTGTGCCAAACAAAAAAGGGCATGACGGTGGTGAAAAATGAGGACAACGAGCTAATTCCTACCAAAATAGTTATTGGTTGGAGGATGTGCATAGACTACCTAAGGCTAAATGATGGAACAAGGAAGGATCACTTCCCTCTTCCTTTAATTGATCAGATGCTCGAGAAGGTGGCGGGGCGTGGATGTTACTGCTTCTTAGATAGATATTCAGGGTAAAATCAAGTACCCATTTCTCCAGAAGATGTTGAGGAAACCACCTTTACTTGCCCTTCCGGAATCTTTGCATACCGGAGAATGCCTTTCGGATTATGCAATGCACCAGCTACATTTCAGATATGTATGATGTTAATCTTTTCAGATTTGAATGGGAAGTGGATGGAGGTGTTCATGGATGACTTTACTCTATTTGGAGATGACTTCAAGGATTGCTCGAGGAATCTTGAACTCGTTCTGAAACGATGTGAGGACACTCACCTAGTGCTCAACTTGGAAAAGTGTCATTTCATGGTTAAAAAGGGGATAGTCATGGGCCATAAAGTCACAGCTGAAGGTATTGAGGTCGACAAAGCTAAAGTAGATGTGATAGCTAAGCTCCCACCACTGATGTCAGTAAAGAGCATCAGATGTTTTTTGGGGCACGGGGGTTTTATAGAAGGTTCATCAAGAATTTCTCCAGCATTACCAAGCCCTTAACAGCATTACTTGCCAAGGATGTGAAATTTGTGTTCGATAGCATTCGAACTGATCAAGAAAAAGCTAGTGAGTGCTCCCATAATGGTTACTCCTGACTGAAGTGAACCCTTTAAGATCATGTGTCCAGTGATGTGGCAGTGGGAGCAATGCTGGGGCAGAAGAGAGATAAACTGTTCAAACCCATTTACTATGCAAGCCGGACCTTGAATGATGCTCAGGTGGATTATGCTACCACGGAGAAGGAGTTCTTTGCGGTAATCTTTGCTTTTGACAAATTCAGATCATATTTAGTGGGAAGCAAGGTAATAGTGCATACTGATCACTCAACACTAAAGTATTTGCTGAATAAGGAAATAGGACAGTAGCAAAGGTCATGGAGGCCGCTTTTTACTGGCCATCTCTGCAGAAGGATGCAAGATCTTACACGGCTGCATGTGACAAGTGCCAACAGACAGGTAACATTAGTAAAATGGATGAGATGCCCCTGAATTCCATTTTGGTGTGCGAAATTTGATGTCTAGGGCATCGACTTCATGGGCCCCTTCCCATCGTCCCTTTCCAATGAGTACATCCTAGTGGCCGTCGTCTCCAAGTGGGTCGAGGTAATCCCCACTAGGACCAACGATGCTCGGGTAGTATGTGAATTTCTTCGAAAGAATATTTTCACCCGCTTTGGAACTCCCCGAGTCATCATCAGTGACGATGGGTCACATTTCGTAAATAAACAGTTTGCTGCTCTGTTGTCTAAATATGAGGTAACTCATAGAACAGGAATCCTATATCATGCTCAAACTAGTGAGCAGGTAGAAGTAGCTAACCGTGAACTCAAAAGAATTCTAGAAAAAATGGTTAGTGCTTCTAGAAAAGATTGTTCAGTAAAGTTGGATGAAGCTTTATAGGCGTATAGAACAGCGTTCAAAACAACCATAGGGACTTCACCTTTCAAGTTGGTTTATGAAAAGTCATGTCACTTACATGTGGAGACTGAGCATAAGGCTTATTGGGCAATTAAATTGCTTAATCTTGATCTTAGTCTTGTATGTGAACACAGAAGATCACAGGTGAATGAGCTGGAGGAATTCAAATTGGACGTGTAGGAGAATGCGCGAATTTTCAAGGAAAAGAGAAAGAAATGGCATGACCGTCTAATTAAACCAAAGGAATTTCATGAAGGGGAAAAGGTCTTACTATACAATAGTAGACTCAGATTGTTCCACGAAAAATTTAAGTCTAGATGGACAGGACCGTATGTGGTGAGACATATATCATCATATGGGCGATTGAGATCCAAAACATGGACGGAACAGAGAGTTTCAAAGTGAATGGTTACCGGCTAAAATCATAGCTTGCTGGAGGATTTGCTCAGCAATCCTCGAGCATCATAATCAGTTGAGGATGCTCGGTTGAGTCAAGCTGACGACTATAACTCATAACTACCTCTAACTCATCTACTAGCATAAATTTTCCTTTTTGTTTCTTTTTTTTTTTTGTAGCGTAGAGTAGGTAGAAGTTAGTGTATATTATGACTTTCTAGGTACAAGAAGGTATATGTTGCGCAAGGTCGGAACTAAGGTGTTTAAAAGGCTCCTTGTGGGTGTACCCAAGCGCGACCTCGCACTTGGTAGGGTACCTCGCGTATGTGGTCGCGCAAATGAGCACGTCGGACCCATCAAGCCATAATGCTTATACCTACGAAATACTTGAATATCGACCATAAGCACGCCAAGTAAAAAATACATCCCTGGGGAGACGAATAGCACCATACATTATAAAAACCCAAGCACGACTGAGATGCAATAAACGACCTGCATCTCGAGAGCCATCCTACTCATATAACACCACAGGCTACACGAGATCACAGCACACGTGCGAATAATCAAGCCGTCTCACAACCCACATGGAACAATAGAGTATTACATGGAATAGCTTAGGGCGAGAATAACATCCAATGCCCGAAGACTTCTCCGTAAGCAATGCTATGCCGAATGAACACATCTGACTTGAAGTAGAGCACGCATTCACATTAGACCCACCAACGGACCTCAAGCCGATTCTGACCATACCATACTAGGCCAACAACCTTCCGAGGATCCACAATGGCCCTATTCATCACACACGAGCAGTCGTCCACCCCAGACCAAACTCCCACAGTCCACAACCAAATGACTAGAGCGCCTTTCAAGCATAAACTCTAAAATTAGCGATAGTACCAAAATATTCATATTTGGTTACAATCCTTAACAATCAAGTGACTAACATGTCATACTTATACAAATTTCCCCGTGGGACACGCTCCCACAACCTTCCGCACCAGGTAGCAAAGTCTGCACCTTCATATCGCCAATCGTACTAGTTCTGTAAAGCAAATCGAGAATCTGCAAATCAGTAGACAAAGCCTCCTACATAGGACACCGTTCTCAGGTGACACTGAAGAAAATGCCAGCTTACTCTGAACATTTGAATTCTTTCCTGCTCATTCGAGCTCGTGACATTGTTATCAACACTGAGCCGCAACCTTGATCCTCAACTTCCAATTCCCATGCCGCTCACTGCACCTATCATGCCGCAACGGGAGAGTACAAGAATTCATCATAACCCCAAAACCATTAGTAGAATAAACACTTCATTGGCTATAAGCCGTTTACTTAACTCATTTCAGAAGAAGTATTGCAACATGCAACTGAATTCCCATAACCGCAGAAAATACAAACCTCGAGTTGCGGTGTAAATCGCCATAACTCTTCCGGGATCCATTTATACATAACAAGGCCATTTAAATTAAATACCTCGCAAATCAATCAAATTATGGTGGCTGTCAAGCCCGCATGTACAACTACAAACCACCTGTTAACTAATACGCCAAAGGAACTGATCATTACCACAATCATGCTAATTCAAACCATTACTAACCGACCCAACTTCTTACAATTTACTCTTGACTTGCTTTAGAAATAATAAGAGCTCCATTCAAAAACATAATGAACTCAATCAGCACTCATCTCGAGTTAGCCGAATCACGAGATCACATCGTCTCGATACCCATGAACCATCTCATACCCTCCCCATGCGTACAATAACATCTTCAACTGGTACACCCATTCTGAAGGACCTTCCGCGAATCCGAAACTATTTCTTCCATTTCTCCAATACAGTCTCACAGACCCGATGATAACATAGAAAATTCCGCCAAGTATTCTTCACACTCTGCTGCAAAATCCTGGTCTTCAGTCACACAACGAACCCAAAATCCTTGGACACTCGCTTACATCTTTGAACCCATTAGAACTACTATTGAGAGTCATCCACTCTTATCTGGTCCCAGATATAATCAAACTCCAACGCTCTGTTAGCATATGAACACCCCCAAAGAAGCAACCATATGGATTCTTTTCCTTATACATCACATCTACAAGAAAGCATAAACTCTGAGTCTTCCCAAAACCTTCACATGAATTGATAAGGCGAAATATAGCACACATTCATCAAGTTTCTTTGCTCGAATTATCCCTGATGTTTTCTATTCTTAGTCGTAAATAATCCCCCAATGCAGCGAAAACCAAAAAGCGCACAAGCAAACAACCACGCGATCCAATCGTAGATGGTGGGCTCCCCACTTAGCTTTAAGCTACCATCACATAATTAAGAATCCACAAGATTCCTCCTTCTCAATTACTATGATCTCGCACCGCCAACCCACCAAATTTCTTGTAGTCTCTTGTTAAACTTTTCATGAACATTCCGAATTATCAACCACAGTCGCATATTCGACCTTTTACCTGGTAGTAAGTACAACTCTTTGTAGAACTTCATCAAAATCATGCAACCGCTAACCTACTCACAAGATATGACCCACCTGTGGAATTCCATACCGATATCTTCCAATAACGCTGCAATGGGTACCACTACTACGAAATCAGTAAACCCTCCTAAGCCCATGCTCGTCCACCGGCTGTACAAGTCTGTTCATTCCCTATTGACCAACTGAAAGTCCAACAATACACTCCAAACTCGAAGTCACGTCATATCCCATAATGATAATCAAGATCTTACAGCCCTAAACACTATAAGCCAACTTCCTTCCGTCATATTCAACCTTTGTCAGCACAGTAGCCACCATTCTAAATAAAATTCGTCTGTCCACCATGATCCCCAAATCGCTCTAAACTTTTCTCAAGGCATGTGGCTATCCTACCACAGAATCCATATGCTACTTTGCCACTCCCATTTCGATTAAACCATCTCCTTTTAAGAAACTTCTCGGCCTCTGCTTTTCATATTTGACCTGCTAGCAATTCAACCACCGCGAGACACCTCCCACCATGTCCTTCCTCATCCTTCGCTACCCAAAAGTTGCGTCAAATCAATATCATCTCTGTAGCACCTGAACTAATAAATTGCTGCCAATGTTAAGCCCCTTCGAAGATCATCTTTCTCTAGCCATCAACATCAGAAATACTGATTCGATAATGAAACCACTACACACCGCCATCTCTTAAAACTGCTTCTTAGGCACCATTTCATAACACCCTACCCCGAAGGCAAATCAAGAAGACCATAATGCATTCAAACAAGGACGACGACACACATCACACATGAGAATTCCACCACGCTCTAAAATATCAAGTCTCGTTACTCCATCAACCAAAGCCTAAAGATCCATAGTCTGATTGCCTTTCCTCCGCTGGAATTAAATGCCAAACCTCTAAATCATGAACCGAGAAATCCTCCCTTCGAGTCTTCCACTGCCGCGACCCATAAATGAGCAGTCTACCAATCACAACAACACATCATGATAACAACGCATGAACATCATAACAATCTGTGCATAACCTCAAAACCATAGGCAATATTGATACAGGGCTGGAACGACAGAACCCCTTCCATAAGACGACAATAATAACTCACTCGAATACACATGGAAAAATATCTTGCACCATATCTGCAGTACCACTACAACTCCTTGATGTCCAATTGATAACGAGCGCTCCACATCGCGTAAGATTGAGCAAGAAGGAAACGAGGGCATAAGCTTTAATTGTATCAAATCGCACGATAAGGAATCAAGAACTGAATTGCTCCTAATAGCCCTGTAGCCTCTCAAAGATAAGTTCAAACGTCTCCATATCGATCCGCGAGACTCTACTAGACTCGCTCATGACTCGTGATACCCAAGTGAACCTAGAGCTCTGATACCGAGCTGTCATGACCCGAAATCCACCATAAGTCGTGATGGCGCCTAACGCTGCCGTCAGGCAAGAGAATGGTGCTTAATTAACTTAGTTACTCATTTTGAAATCATGAATCGTATTAAATAAGTAGAGTAAGGTCTGGTACTCCAGAAAACCCGTGATTTTTATTTCCAACTTCTGTATAATATAAAAATTACAAGGTGAAATGATAATAATTACGTGAACTACAATAATGAACAGCTAGTAGGAACCCCCAAAACTCAGTGTCACAAGTGCTTGAGCATCTACTAAGGAGTACAATAATAATACAACATTTGTCAGGAATACAAGTTAGACAGGAGAATATGAATGACTCTGATGGAGACTCTGTATACTGCAGATCGTAACATGGAATGCAGCTTACCATGAAGTCCCGGCAACAGCCGCGCCCTTGCGCCCAAAAGACCACCAGACATATATCTATACCTGCACAAAAAGTGCAGCAAGTGTAGCATGAGTACATAAATCAACGCGTACACAGAAAGTATCTAGCCTAACCCCGTAGAACTAGTGACGAGGTATCAACATCGACACTTACTAGTGTTCTAATAACTCAAATACAGTAGGAAGTAAACAAATTATACGGTAGGGTAATGAACAGTATAAATAAATATAGGTACGTGGTATGATCCTCCTCTTAACAGTGAACTCAAGCTCTCAATTATCAGTTACCTCCTCAAACGAAGTATATATGAAATGGACCTCACCAGATAGGTCGTCACAACTCAAATCACGAAAACGCACGGATACTTTGGTTTCTTGTCAAATATTAGCACGATGTTACCGAGGCGAACGGCTCGATCCCATAAGAGTATTTTATAGAAATGCCAAGGCGTACGGGCCGATCCCATAATAATATGTACACTGCCGAGGGTCGAACGACACGAACCATAGATCCATTTATTATACGGCCGAGGCGAACGGCCTGCTCCCATTAGAATAAGAAGCTTTAACAGTCCTTGACCCCACTCACGAATATACGTGTGTGTTATGAAATTTAAGGAAAGCTTTGCAATGAGCACGCACAACGTGGGAGAAATTCATAAGAAAAGCACAAATTATTCCACGGATTATCAAGTAGCTCGTCACATCTCTGCAATAGCGAGTCTATCGCCCTATGCAAGTCTAGTCTCAAGCCGTAACGCAAAATAAAGAATTAAACAAGCAAAGATAACTCAAATAGTACAATTATAGCATAGCGTGAACTTAAGTCTACCCGGACATAATCAAGAATCCTAGCAAACGCACGGACACCCGTCACTTCATACGTGCGTAGCTCTCAGAACATGTAGCACATAAAATTATAACACCTACGGGGTAAATTCCCCCTCTCAAGGTTAGACAGGAGACGTATCTCACACCGAAGTTCCATAAACGGCTTCAACGCCACTCTAACACCTCAAACTGATGACCTTCGCTCCAAAACCAGTCAAATAGTGTGCAACCAATAAAAATATACTCTAATATTCAAAATAAATCAATTTATACAATTCTCAACTCCACCCAAAAAGTATATAAAGTCAACCCTCGGGCCTACGTGCCTGGATTCTAAAAGTTTTCAAAGATAAACTTTACCTATAATACCACGAACTCAAACATATAATTTATTCCAAATTCCACGTCCAAATTTCGTGGTCAAAATCCAAAAATATCAAATTCTAGGTTTCTTTTAAAATCCCACGATTTTCATAAATTTTCTTGTATAAATCTATATATAACTAATGTATTCAACTCAGAATAGGTGGGAATAGCTTAATCACAATATAGTAAATCTCCTCTTCAAGAACCCCAAAAGTCGCCCAACAAGTGAAAAATGAGTGAAATAGGCAAAAACCCCGACTTAAAACCATTCTGCCCAGGCCTGTTCTTCTTCGCTATCGCAGAAATCCCCTCGCGATCGTGAAAGCCAACAATCAGCTACAAAAAATTCCTCAATTGCGGTCGCGAACATCCACACGCGACCGCAAAGATTTACCTCCCAGAACTACGTATTTGTGAACCAAAAGCCGCGTTCGCATAAGGCAAAATCCATGGTCCATCATCCTTCTCCGCGATCGCGTTTCCCAAGTCGTAATCGCACAGCACAAACTAGCAGCTCCCCCAAATTCCATTTTCGCGATCGCGTACATCACCTCGCGATCGCAATGCACAACACCTGCACCAACAACCAGCAGCATCCAAAGCACCCAAACTTGGGCCGAAACACACCCGAGGCCCCCGCAACCTCGTCCAAATATACCAACCAGTCCCAAAACATAACACGAACCTGCTAGAGGCCTCAAATCACACCAAATAACATCAAAACTATGAATCAACGATCAAAACCATTCTTTAAACTTTCAAATTTCCAAACATCGACGAACGCATCTGAATCATATAAAAATATTCCGAAATGATGCCAAACTTTATGTACAAGTTATAAATAACTTTATGAACCTATTCCAAGGATCGGAACCTCAAATAGACATCGATAACACCAAAGTCCACTTCAAAACAAACTTAAGAAATTCTTAAACCTTCAAAATGCTAACTCCCATAATAAGCGCTGAAATGCTCTCGGGCCACCCGATACTCAACCCGGACATATGCCCAAGTCCGAAATCATCATACTAACCTATTGGAATCTTCAAATATCAATTCCGGGGTCGTTTACTCAAAAGTTAAACCTTAGTCAATTCTTCCAATTTAAAGCTTCCGAAATTAAAATTTTCCATCTGAATCAACTCCGAACTTCCCAAAATCCAATTCCGACTATGCGTACAAGTCATAACACATGAAGTGAAGCTACTCAAGGCCTCAAAACTATGAATTAGGTTTTCATTGCTTGAAGATTATATCCACCTGCTTTCAAAGCCTGCATTCTACTTAAAAGCTCAAGGGAAGTTATGACAGATGAGGTGCACAAAATAAATTACATAGTGGAAACCTGAAGAAGAAACCCCAATAGCAATTACGTAGATTAGTTTTCTAGAATTGCCTCCTATTTTCTTTGGTAAGGAGTTTGTATTTTCTTTGGCTAATGATGTAGGGAAGCCTTTACATGTCGACCTAGCTACTCAAAATGGTACAAGGCCTAGTTGTGCAAAGGTGAAGGTTGAAGTTAATTTCTTAGCTAAGTTCCTCAAAGAATTAAAATTGTTGAGGAGAAAGATGATTCTAGGCCTGAAGAATTAAAGTGGATCAAAATATCGTACTCTTATATGCCAAAATACTGTACAACGTGTAAGAAAGAAGGATATAATGAGGTGGATTGTTGGGTAATTCATCCTGAGTTACATAAGAAATTTGATGAAGTCCTGAAGGATCAAAGTACAAGAAAGGAGATAAAGGAGATAATGGGAAATGCTGCTGCTAGTACTAAAGTTCTTTCAAGTGGTAAGGTATTAGGAAATCCTATTCCTAACAAGGTAAAATATGAGTGGATGCAAATAATACAAAACAAGTATCAAAGAGATAAACGAGGCCATATTATTGATGGTGCAAATGATAATAAAGCAGTCAAGGGTAAGGGGAAGAATAAGAATGATATTGTGGTTACTAAGAACTCGTTTGAGGTGTGGCATGTGCAAGAAGAAGTGAAGGAAACACTGATGATCACTGATGGCAAAGAAGCTGAGTCCACCAAGGAGTTGGAGAACAAAACAGTAAAACCAAAAGATTCCATCTCAAATCCTAAGGAGAATAGGACTAATAATGTTCCTTTATTAAAGCAAGGAGAAGAAGAAACCAAACATATTAAAAATGAAGATATCTTGAATGTTGAGAATAAGGAGAAAGAGGAGACAATTAAGGAGAAGAAGTCGAATCCTACATCAACTGGGAGAGTTAGTCCAAAGAAGAATGGGATTCAAGATCCAACAAAGAAAAATCTTCCTAATCCTACTGATGCAAGGATTGAGGAGGCTACTAGGAAGGAATCTACTATTGAATGGGTGCATAAGAGATTTGATAAGAGTAAGGAAGATCTTAGAGAGCTTAATGTCATAGTCAACCCCTCTTGTCATGAGATTCCATCTCAAACTTATGAGGATTCTGGAAAAAAGGAGGCAAATATTGAAGTTGATTTTGGCAGGTCCTTATGAAGCGATGAAGTTGATAATATTCAGACAC
This sequence comes from Nicotiana obtusifolia, assembly GCA_002018475.1. NCBI lineage: Eukaryota > Viridiplantae > Streptophyta > Magnoliopsida > Solanales > Solanaceae > Nicotiana > Nicotiana obtusifolia. The sequence goes on from MCJB01004424.1 coordinate 81,402, forward strand.
AAATAAGCACAACAATTACTATAGGAGAAAAAGAAAAAACAGGGAACATGCAGGACCAGTTACCAAACACAAGTAACCCTAATGTTATAATAAATCCTAGGCTCTGAAAACTAGGGTTGATGGTAACATGAGTTCTAGAAAGTAGCAGCCAATACAACCAGCTGGAGATGATAAAGGACCTCCAAAAGAAGCTAGAACAACTGGAGGATCAGCTGCTCCAGCTTCAGCAAAGAGGCAGGTCAATGTAACAGTAAACCCTAGTGGAACTATTAAGGTTTTGGCCAATGTTGAAGGTCTTCCGGTGGATTTTTCAGGTGGTGAACAGTTTGGAGATGTTAATGTAGAGGTCTTAGAGGATACAATGAATTCAAAACACCAAACAGTTAGTGGCAAGGATGGTGATCCCAATGGAACAGTAATTCCTGTGAATTCTGCTACAGTAAACCTTAGCTTGGGTTCAGTGTATGAGCTTCAATTTAGAGCAATCCAGGAATCTTTGGCTGTTCAAGAGCAGGGTTCTGAGGTCTTGAAGGATACAAGTATGGTGCAAGAGCAGATGGAGCAAGCTATTGTCCTTAGGGGTTCAGTTGCAACTGAAACAGTACCAATGGCTTGTGCTTCATGTATTGGACTTCCAATGCAAATCCAGATCAATGTCCCTTTGAAATCTCCTAACCAGGTGTTACATGATATTATTACACACAATCTTCTACCTCTGGACATTCACAATGCTCTGGTAGAGCAACAACAAATTAAGGATGAGTGTGATGATGAGTTTACTACTGGGAATTTCAAAGTTGTAGCTAGGGAAGGAGACTTGTCACCTAGAGAAAGAGTGGGGAGAAAGGGAAGAAGCAAGCACAGAACTACTGCAACCTACAAGAATTTTGCACAAAAGGGAAACCTCAATGACTAAATGATGATTAAAACACTAATTTGGAACAAAAGGTCTATTAATACTCAACATGACTTTTAGAGGGTCATGAACATGCAAAAGGAACATGGTTTCTTCATTTTTGCATTTATTGAACCATTTCAAAATTCTAGACATATTCAATGGTATAGGAGGAGATTAGGTGTGGATGCTGCAATGTCAAATATTAATGGTAAGATATGGTTGTTCTTTGATGTTGTAGTTGAATGGATTTTTTTATGGATACTGAGCAGCAGGTGACTATTAAGGTTCATCATCAAGATATTGGCAAAAACATCATGATGACCTTTGTGTATGCTAAATGTTCTGCTCTTAAAAGATTGGAATTGTGGGACAATTTGTACTATCTAGCTAGTGACATGGAACTGCCTTGGCTAGTTGGTGGTGATTTTAATGTTGTACTTCATGAAGATGAGAAGATAGGTGGTTTCCTGTATATCCACCTGAGTATGAAGACTTTGCCTTTTGTGTGAATTTTGGTGGATTGTTTGATCTTGGCTACAAATGGAGTCCTTTTACTTGGTGGAATGCTAGGCCAAATGCTGAATGTATATTCAAGAGATTGGACAGAATATTTGTTCATTTGCCTTTCTAGACTCTCTTCCCAAACATTAATGTTGAGCATCTTATAAGGACTAGATCAGATCATGCTCCTTAGTTGATGAGTTGTGGAGAAGAAGCACTGCAGTTTGTGAAGCCATTCAAGTTCCTCAATTTTGGATCAAGAATGAGACACTCAAAGATGTTGTAAGGAAAAATTGGGTGGTTGACTTCATTGGAGACCCATTCCTTATGTTCAAGCAGAAGTTGAAAAGGGTGAAGACTACCCTATCTCAATGGAGTAAGGTGACATATGGTGATATCTTCAAGCAGCTTGCAATCAGGGAGGATGTTGTTTAAGGAAGAACCAACAATTGAGAATAGGATTGTGCTTCAAAAGGCAAGCTGAGTTGAAAAGGTATTTGAGCATTGAAGAGCAGTACTGGAAACAAAAGGAAGGCATGACTTGGTTTTCTAAAGGTGATCAAGGTTCTTCGACAACCATGTGAATGGCAAGAGGCAAAAGTTACAGCTAAAAAAGAATATAGAATGGAGATGGTGATTGGATTGACACACAAGATCTCAAGCCCAATGTTTCAGTAGACTTTTGTCAGAAACAATTTACACAAGAGGGTGATCCAACAAACTTTGAACTGTTGAACAATGTCCTTCTATGGTGAGCTTGGATCAGAATATGGAGCTATGCAGAATGCCAACTATGGAGGAGACTAAATAGACAGTATTTGCTTTGAGTGGTGAGAGTGCTAGCGGACCTGATGGTTTCACTGGCAGATTCTATCAGGAGTGGTGGGACATAGTAGGAGCTGATATTTTTCATATGTTGCAGTTGTTTTCTGGTGGTTTTTCACTACCTAAGTCAATAACTCACACTAATTTAGTACTGCTGCCTAAGAAGTCCTTGGTGCAAACATTTTCAGTCTTAAGGCCTATAAGCTTAAGTAACTTCATAAACAAGGTATTTTCTAGGGTGTTGCATGATAGATTGGAGAATGTTTTACCATCCCTGATCTCTTCCAATCAATCAGGTTTTGTCAAAAGGAGAAGTATCTTTGAGAACATCTTGCTAACATAGGAGATAGTCACAGACATAATGTTAAGAGATAAGCCTGCCAATGTGGTGATCGTGCTTGATATGGAAAAGGCTTATATAGGGTTTCCTGGAGGTATTTGATGCATGTATTGAGGAGAATGGGGTTTGCTAAAAGCTTCATCAACACGGTCTGGAATCTTATTGCTAACAATTGGTATTTAGTGTTGATAAATGGCCAAGCCTCAGGATTCTTTCATTCAATAATAGGGGTTAAGTAAGGGGATCCTCTATCACTAGCTTTGTTCATTCTGTCAGCCAAGGTCCTATCCAAATCATTGAATAAATTATTTGAAGATAGGAAGTTTAAGGGCTATGGTATGTCTAAGTAAACTGAACCATTGAAACATTTAGCATATGCTGATGACACTATTATATTTGCTTCTGTTGATCCATATTCATTAGAGAAGATAGTTAAGGTATTGACCAAGTATGAGCACACATCTGGCCAGTTGATTAACAAGACAAAGAGCTCTTTCTAAAGGGGTGAATTTCCATGTACTTCTCTTGGTTGCCCAATCTTTTATACAAGGAAGAGAAAAGACTACTACAATGATCTCTTAAAGAAAGTGAAAGCCAAGGTTCATTCATGGAAGGGTAAGCTACTGTCTTATAGAGGTAAGGCTACATTGATCTCAAATGTGCTACAATGTATGCCTACTCACATCCTCTCAGTACTAGATCCACCTGACAACATCCTTGAACATCTGCACAAGATATTTGCTAGATTTTTCTGGAGTAACAAGGAAGAAGGAAGAAGTAGACACTGGACTAAATGGAAAAACATATGTGTACCTAAAGAAGAAGGTGGAGTAGGGTTTAGATCACTATTTAATGTCTCTAAACCTTTGTTTGCTAAGTTGTGGTGAAAGTTTAGGACTTAAAAGTCTCTATGGTCTAACTTTATGTGGAACAATATTGCAAGAAAGAGCTTCCTACAGTGGTTCAATTTACAGAAGGATCACATGTACGGAGGAAGATGTTGGAGGCATAGGAAGAAGTAGAGCATGAGATTCTATGGGAAATGAATAGGGGATATACTAATGTATGGCATGAGAACTAGAATGAATCAGGAGCATTGTACCATGTTGTGCCTTGAGATTTTCACATCAATGAAAAACTCCAAGAAGTAGCTGATCTGAGGGATAAAGATGATTGGAATGAGCAATTACTGGAGCAATCTTTCCCAGTTGATATTGCTGATCATATAAGGATAAGGTGCATTTTGACAACAGTAGACTAATGGGATACTCCTCGTTGGATGCCCATCTCTTTAGGTAAATTCTCAGTTAGCAGTTCATGGGAAATTCTAAGATATAAAGCACCTATACAACCTGAGTATAAGAAGTTGTGGATCAAAAGATTGCTTCTCAAAATCTCTTTCTTCTTATGGAGTTTGTGGAAAGAAGAGATACCTATCGATAATCTATGGAGGAGGAATGGTACCTAATTGTGTCTAAATGTTGTTGTTGTTCACAGCCACAAGAGGATACATTTCAACATCTACAAGTGCTACTGCAACTAGGGTATGGAAGACTTCTCTTCAAGCAGCAGGGATAATTGTGAACTTGGTGCAGGTTCATCAGGCTGTAAGAACATGGTGTAATGCTCAATGTTTCCCCAAACTAAAGCCATTTTACCAAGAACTACTAATAGTGATCACGTGGGAACTTTGGAAGAGGAGGAACACAATAAAGAATGGAGGTGCAGTCTCTTGTAATAGGGTGATTCATGATGTGAACAAGACCTTGCACTATCTAGAAAAAGTGAGGTATCCATGGTTGCCAAACATCTCTTTTTTATGGCCAGATATGATTAGCTTCTTTGAAGACTATAAGCCTTATGTTGTGATTGAAAGAGTAACATAACAACTTTCTTATGAGGGTTGGTTCAAATGTAATACGGATGGTGCATCTAGAGGTAATCTTGGACCTAGATCCTATGATTTTTGTGTGAGAGATTATTGTAGAGACTTAGTATTTTCTAAGGCTGTGGAGATAGGGAAGGAAACAAACATAGTGGCAGAAGCAAAAGCAATTGTAGAAGGATTGGCCTATTGTGTAGAAAAGCAGTCGTACCCTCTTATCCCGGATGCTGATTCTTTGGTAATGAAGAAGATCATTAAGGGTGAATGGGAGTCTCCTTGGTGTATAGGGGCAGAAGTGAAAAAGATTAAGGAGATAAAGAGCACCTACAATGTGCTCTTTCAGCATGTGCTAAGGGAGGGCAATGTTGTTGCTGATTTGTTAGCTAACCCAGTTTTTTCTTTTGCAGGCACAATCACATTTCATTCGTTTCATGACTTACCTATAGAAGGAAAAACATAGATAAACATGGACAAAGCACAAATACCCAACCTTAGAGTTAGGTTTGCCAAGAAAAAAATACCTGATTGATGAAAGGATTATTGAATGCACTGCCTGTTTTTGCTATTGACTACACTCCTTCTCTTTTCTGTATAGTGTGTAATTACTTTCCAGTGGTATTAGCATAGCAACATGCTCATTCTGGAGGTAGCAACACACTGTATGGAACATGTAAGACAAACAGGCAAGTTACTAACTAATATACAAGCTTACAAGGTGAAGTATTTCTAGCTAGTAGTGTTTGGTACTGCTGCTTTTACACACATGATTATAGTACTGCATACTGGTTCCTCATTCATACACTCATTGTGTATGATTTCACACAATTTTTTAGTAGTCTGGAGTTTAGTACTACTTTAAATGAAATATTAATACAATTGTTGCATGATTCTGCTGGCTATCTAAGTATTGTATGGTGTTGTATCAGCTCTCAGTGGTATTAGTTTGGTTTCATGCTCATTCTGGAGATGAGAAGGCACTATATAGCTCAGACTTTCCAACAAGGCAATTGTTGTTACATGAATTTGTTCCTATTAGCTTCATGACTGATTATAAAAAAGACTGCTTTACTTGGAGATGGAGCTCAAAATTCAGGAGTTCAAGCTGTACCAACACATATTTCTGGGAGTTCTGGATAGCTTCTATGCAGTCGTGTGATTTCTTGGAGTCCACATTTGCCTTGTCCATTGGAATCTTGTCCTATGAAATGCATAACCCGGTGCCTGGTGAGAGTTTTTCGAGGTGCTACTATATTGTTATTGCCCTTGGCCTTTGGATTCACTTGCACTATTTGTATATGGAAGATTACATTCTACTTCTTTGTAATAGCTAGATATTTAGTTTTGGCTTTATCTTCTATAGTACTAGCTAGTAATAGTTTACATAGTTTAGATTGATTGCACAATACTTAAGCAAAAAAATTCTTTCATTACTTAAAATGCCAAACTCAGTAAAGAATTTTTGGCATAGTTACAAAAGAAAATAAAAATATATACATCAATTATTTTTGTTGCTAGAGCCCGAAGGGAGAGAAGAGTATTTGTTTTCCTTTTCAAGAGAAAGTTGTTCCGCTTCTGGTTCGAGGCCTTCATCGTTATCGTCTTCTTCTTCTTCTTCTTCAACTTCCTCTTCGGTTCTCGGATACTCGAAGCTAGTATCCGAAGAGTCAGAGGCAACGGGCCGAGCAGGGAGGTTTCGAGAGCAGTTGTCTCTAATTTACGAGCCTTGGCAATGCAGTCATCCATGTTTGCAATACCTTCTTTTGCCTCCTCCTAAGTCTTCCTCTTCATGTGATAAATGGCATAGGTTTTCTCGAGGAGGAAAGAATCTTCCTGGTCTTGGAGTTTAGCTTGGAGTTTCTCAATTTTTGATTGGAGCTTGTCATTTTCATCTTTCACAAGGTTGATGTTAGAATCAAGCTCAATATTGGTTGCCGCATGAAGGTGGTTCTGCTCCATGACCCTTCTGAGACTTTCTTCCATTTTGGCTCTCATCTCCTCGGCGGTATTAGCCTCTTCGATTTTCAAGCGTAAGTTTGCTTCCAAGTTGTTGATTTTCTCTATAAAAGCATACTCACACGCGGTCGCCGCAGTTACGGCATCATGCAATTCAGCCCGCTTGGCCTTTGCCTCCTTAATATCTTCATGTAATTGAGTGGCTTCTTAGCTGTGAGCCATTCTATCTTACTTGGATTGATGCAATCGGGCCTCGAGCTCACCCACTTGAGCAACTTTTTCTTTCGAAACAAGGAGGCGCTCGACAAGCTGGTTCCGTTTGTCAATAAGTTAGTTGCATTCAGTAGTAAGCTCTTCTTTGTCCAGGATTAGCTTTTGTAGACCTTCGCAAGCAAGGAGGTTAGCATGTACAAATTGAAAATTAAGGGTATGTAGAAAGGGAAAAGAGGAAGTTTAAATTGATACCTGAGCTAAACAGTACATAATTTTATTGATCAGACACTCAGCAGAAAAAGAGTCCATTTTTCTCCAATCTCTGTCAGTGGCTAGAGGTTTCAGGTAGTTGGCGACTTCCACCGGCTTGAAGAGTAAGTGGCACTAATTCGAAACTGTAAGCACAAAACTTCATTTGCCACTAAGGTTTTAAGTGGGTGCCGGGAAAGTGTTTCCTAAATTCCCACGATCAGATGACCAGGGGGAAGGAACGTCTTTTGTCTGTTCAGTTGGGACTGGTGGAGAGGTAGCAATAGGGGTAGAAGGAGATGCGGTTGCAGTTGGCTCAGAAGTTGATGACAGAGGTACCTCATGGGTATAATTCCTCTGAGTGGAAACGTCAACAGGAGCCCGAAAGCGAGAATTAGTGTTTTTAACGATTTCCATTTCCGTAAAGAGTCCTTGAACTTTTTCCTGTTGTGGTGTGTGAAGCTCTTCCGGCTGAGCATCCTGTTGAGTCAATGAAGATCTTTTTCTTCGTTGAAGAGGAACTGTTCATCGACAATTCCTTTGTCAACAAGGACCAGAGTGGCTGGTCCGGCTAGAGTTTCTTTGTTGAAGGCATTTCCTGAGTTCCGACTGTAGTGGTACATTTTCTCTTTGGTTTCTTGTCTTTGGGATAGGACTCCAGGATAAGGCGCCTTCACCGGAAGCGAGAGTGGCTTCACAAGCTCTCCTCCAGTTAAGGACATTTTGCAATGCTCGTTGGGCTTCCTCTGAGTCATCGAGAACCTCAATGGCAAGGCAAACAACAGATCCCTTCGGAAGTCCTGTGTGTTGCAAAAAGAGAGTCAACAAATTGATCCTGAGTCATGCTAAAAAGGTGAAAGAAGGAATGAAGAGCCTTTACTTACCATAGTTTTTGGCTTTCCAATTAAATCTAGGAGTCATTTCTTTCCACCTTCAAGATTCCGGTGTTGAAATGTCTAAAATTTTACCCATTGGGCCGGGTTATTAAACTGTGGTTGTTCCCAATGAGTAGAGAAAATAAGGTAAATACAAAGTTAATGAAGGACGTAAGTCTTTTTTAAATATGAAAAATAAAATATATCTGAAGTCTTACAAAAAAGGTTCCACGATTCAGGAATAGTAGGTGTTGTTATCGAGAAAATATCCCAGCTAGCAACGACAACGAATCATTCCATCCAGCCACGATCGTTATCATCATCCACACTGATAAGGATGGCGTAGTGGCCGTGTTTGCGAAGCTTTAGCACACTCCATGAAAGATCTTTGGAGATTAGAGGTTGATCATGTGGCCAAGAGTTTAGGTTTTCCCGATCTCGAGGCACAATTTTCGAAGGCAAGCCACCTTATGCCATATTAATGGACCTACTTAAGCCAAACAGATTTTGTAATGATGGCAGAACTCTAAATTATAGGTCAATATCTTTACCCAATCCCAAAGTGAAGGAGTATGTATAAACATACATGAACCCTAATTTAGAGAATGCGATCTTGTCCACCTCAGTGAGGGCGAAGATTTCGATGTTTTTCCAGTCGCATTCTTTCTTCACAATCGGAATGCTAGCAAGACGTATGGAAGAGGGGTACCTGCGAACAAGCCAGTGTTTGTCGATTTGGAGTTATAGGTTCTCTTTGGACTTGAAGATCTAACTGGGAGTCGAGTTGGAGAGGAATAATAGTATTAATGGTAGGAGGTTCGGATTCAACATCAACCTCCTTCGTTTTGTTCTTCTTGGGCTTCCACCGAAGAGTAGGCCTGAGTATTCGAGGACAATAGTGTTAAAAGACATGTTGGTAAGAAATTTGAGTTGGGAATTTTTACTAAGAAAGATGAATTTTGCTTTAGGGTTCTAAGAAAATTTTAAGAAGAAGAAGAGTTTGTAAAAGTAAAAAAGCAATATTAAAGAGTAGGGGAGAAGTTTATAAGTAGCATAATTCATGGTCATGATTACCTTGAAAACTGGTGAATATATTTTCCAAATCACGGCGTAACACGTGTTCAGGTCATCAAATGTGAAAAGATGTGCGTCCTTTCAAATGTCAAAAACAATTTGGAAACTTATCCGCTAATGAAAGAAGTTTTATCTACTTTCCGGTAACACTTAACTATTGTCAGCGAAAAGTATAGGGACTACCTATATAGGGTAAAATTGGTTAGCGACAAGTAGATGAATTACGAGGTGACACGTGTAACTGGAGAGAGGTAATATATGAGTCAACAAATAGTTGACATCGAATACAAACATGAGCTCGGTGCTGTGTGAATTCCGAAGGCATGGGAACCGATAACAAAGATTTGCAAAGAAGACATCAATTGGGAAAGACAGCGTTCAATGAACAGTTGTTACAAAGAATCTCTGTATTAATAGCCAACCGTTATGCAACTATAAATGGCGGTTTTATTCTCATTCAAGAGGAGCTTGATTTGAGAATTTTGTCTCCCTAAATAGAGTTATAAATAGGAGAATTAATATCTATTGTAGGACATGAAAATCATCTGTACTCAGAGGCTATAATTTGTTCTCATATTATGAAATTACTTGCTTTCTTTTGTTCTTAACATTGTTCATATTATCGATTCCGGAGAGGCTCTTCATAAGGCCAGACTTGTATTTCTTTTGAATTATTTTCATAATTTTGATTCTATTCTTTTTTCTTTCATATTTTTGAATCAAATTAATTCATGTATCTATAAACCACGTTATAAATTCAATTGTATTATTTTATGGGTAAAAAGTTGGGGTGGTAGCTAAGCAGTGACAAATGACAATAAATAAGTACATACCAATATTGAACGTCAAAACTAAGATTGTGCAAAATCAAAGCATCACGTTTCGCTCCCCTATCCTAAACTGAGTCCCGGCAATAATTATTTTGTTTCATACTACGTAGTATTTTTTTTTATTCATAATAAGTGATTTTTTTATTTTATTTTTTTAATTATTTTGTTGTGTTTCACCGTATTTTTTTTAGGAATTTACTAAATTTATTATTGTTGTTATTAATTTATCATAATAAGTCAACATTTTTAGTATATAAAATGAGATTGAGTAAATTTTCTCCTAGTCCAACAGTAATGAGAACGTTGTTAATTTATTACCAAAGAAAAAGAGAATATTATTGATTCTCCTCCTCTATTGGAAAGCACTCCTTGACATCACCGTCCACGCAACATCCAATTTTATTTACTCCACGAGCCCCAAATCCCAGCCAATTCACACTACGCGTCCCCCCCTAAACCACGCTTACAATATATCTGAGCCGACGCCTTTTGGCCTTTCCTCTATAAACTGAACGCTCAAAAAGCATTTTCTTAGCTGTGTTACATTTCTCCCATACTTGTGGAACTCTTCTCGTAAATTAAGGAAACAGAGTTTTTTTAGTTTCAGAAAAAATATCATTTCCAGCCATGGGAAGTGAAGGTGATGCCAATCAGAGGAAACCCAGATTTCTTTGCCTTCACGGGTTTCGAACCAGTGGCCAAATTCTCAAGAAACAAGTCTTTGACAAATGGCCAACTCAAGTGGTAGAAAATTTGGATCTCGTTTTTGTTGATGCACCTTTTCCTTGTCAAGGCAAATCTGAAGTTGAGGGTACTTTTGATCCTCCTTATTACGAATGGTTCCAATTTAACAAGGTCGTTCCTTTTCTTTCCCTTTTTAGTTTCTTTCTTGCTCTTTACAATTGCAGGCTTAAGAATTCCTATATTTTACTTTCAATGAAATTGAAAACTTTTTTACTTAATTGTGATTGATTTTTTATATAGGAATTTACGGAGTATCAGAATTTTGATAAATGTCTTGCATATATAGAAGAGTGCTTTATAAAACATGGACCTTTCGACGGTCTTCTTGGTTTCTCCCAGGTTAGTTCTAATTTTTTTTCCAGCATCTCGTTTGCCTTTGTGTTCTATTTTTTCCTTATATTTTAGAATGTTTGAGTATAAATTTGGCAGAATGGTTTTGGATTTATTTTTTTATTTTTTTTTGAAGAATTTAATTCTGCATTTCTTTGAGAAAACAAAATGATTTTTACAGCAAAACGTTTTTACTTTAAAAGGCAAAACATTCACTAATTTCGGTCAAAGGTTGAATTTTTCATTGAGGTTAACGACCTTTGAAAAAGTTACCATATATTTTGTTGGATTTCTTTTCTATTCCTTTTTATCTGCGGGTCGTCTTGCTTCTAGATGACTTTGAGAGTTGAACTCTTTTAATTTTTTTTCTTTTTCTGTTTTTATATTTCAAATTGTGATACATGCATCTATATAAAGAATTGCACAATCTGATTTTGAGTACCTTTGCTTTTGACACAATTCAGGGTGCAATTCTTTCTGGAGCATTGCCAGGGTTGCAAGAAAAGGTAAACATTAAATTATAATATTATAATTACTGGTGTTTAAATTAAACATTCCTTTATGATGATTATTGATAATTACTTGATTTGATTTTGGCAGGGAGTGGCACTTACGAAGGTGCCTAAAATAAAATATCTGATAATAATCGGAGGGGCTCAATTGAAGAATGAATCACTGGCCGAAAAAGCTTATTCATCGTCTATTACATGCCCCTCCGTTCACTTCTTAGGTATTTTCTGTCCCTCAACACGGTGTATAGTTTCTTTTATTTTTTCCAAAAAAAGAATAAGAAAAACATGGTGTGCAAATTAAAAGATTTTAAAAGTTTGTTTAACACGTGGCCTATATTCATCAAATTTGATTCTTTGTTCAACTAGGACTAGCCAACTATATAGATTCTCGTCAATTGGGGCGGCTAATAAATCGAATTTGTTAAAAAAAAATATATAGAACGAAATTTGTAAAGGCATACCATGAAACACAATGTATAGCTCCGAGTTTCAATTATTTTTTAGTTAGTATTATATTAGTTAATTACCATCGTATGTTATGGGTAGTTAAAATATTCCTAATTGACGTTCTTAATTTATTGTTATCTTATGCTATTCATGAATTGGAGTGTGGGTCAAAACTAATACCTTGTTCATCTAATTAATGTGTCCTCAAATTTTTAACTTAATAAAGTCAAGAATTACACGTCAATTTTCTGTCCTTGATTTCATCACATTTGTGTCGATGTTAGTGTTAGAGGATCTAAAGGATATGCCTTGGTAGTTTGTATAAAGGAATTATTATACAATAAGTTTCGATGTCAGTCAAAAGTTGGAGATATCTGTTAGAAAAATAATATGGAAATAATAAACATAAGCGACTTTGAGGCGTGAAAATCGACTGTTATGGGGAAAATAAAATGATTCTTGTTCAGGATATTAATAAAACCTGTATAATAATTGTGATTTTCTCTATATTACTTCGTTGGAAATTTTTGTATATTTATAAGCAACCAACAAACCTTTTTAGAAAAGATGTCTTGCTTGAAAAATAGAAATTAGATAGATTTAAATTTAAAATTCAAATAAACTGATTTTTCTGTTACAGAAATAAAAAATAAAAAATAAACCTTAGTATCTGACCCGGCCCAAGATCCAAGTCCAACTCCTGTCTTTGATCATATAATATATAAATTTATAGTGTGCTTAATTGCACACACTTAAAAATATATGTCATAAATCAAAGACATAAAAGTGAGGAGGCTCCAAAACAGATCTCTCTTCCGATGCAGCAACAATCTCATACTTTCCGAATTCAGAATACGATATTAAGAGACTATTAATTGATATTGTAGGTGAGCAAGATTACCTGAAGAAGTATGGGATACAACTGTTGGAATCATATGTTGATCCACTGGTGATTCATCATCCTAAGGGCCACACTATACCAAGATTTGGTAAGCCTCTTAACTTATTTATTAGCTTTACTTCATTTAACGTATACTCTGTATACGTTAACAACAATAACAAATACTCTCTATACGTTATTTATTGGACCATGCTGTTTAACAGCAATAACAAATACCATCTTCTTCTTTTTTTCAGATGAGAAAGGATTAGAGACCATGCTTAGCTTTATCGAGAAGGTGCAAGCAGAATTAGCAAGTGAATAATAAGAAATCATTTTTTTTTTTTTTTGGGTGGTAGCTCCTCGTTTGGAGCTGCCTTTTTTCTTAATTTTAAAATACAAATTGCTTTTAATAATTACAGTTCTTATGTTGTATGGAAGAAAATACTCCTTATTAGAAAGATGAAAGATTCATGGCCATGCTATTGTTTCTATGTGGTGTGGCAGTGATTATTTTAGATCCTTAATGTATTTCTCTTGGTTAAATAGAATCCTTGTTCATTTTTTTATTTGTTGCTCAATATCAAATTAAAGTGCAAACATTGCATCCTTATTTTCTTTAAAGTAAAGCTTCCTTGCTAGTTGGAACTTGGATGGAAAACAAGTTATTTCTCATTTTTAGATTATTTATCATTCTATTTTAATACGTACATTCTATAAAGCAACAATCTCAATTTTTACTTTAGTTTACCACTTTAATTTTTGCTAATTTGTGCAACTTTCTTCGTTCGACTTTTTATAAAAATATCGGAAAAAGATTAAATACTTTATCGTTTGACAAACGGTTTAAATTTACTCTCCGTCCATCTTTTAGTCCAAAAATGCACATAATATTATTTTTTCGATCTAAAAATACCTCGCGACTAACATAATATTATGTGATCCCTTTTTTAATGTGTTGGTAACATTTTATTGGGGACACGTGGCTTCTCATTTTTGGATTGAATAAACCCGCCAGATTTTGACCCGCCCCATATCATTCGTCTTCTTCCTCACTGTGATTCAAACTCAAACATCAGTTCTTTGTATTGCAGCAGCTTTGCAATGAAAACTGAATTAAGGTTACCCCAAATCAACTTAAACCTTCTCAAACTTCAGATTTAGGTCCTAACAATTGATTCCAATGCATTCAAATCTTATCATTCAATTTGGAGCAATAAACCCAGCAAACCGACTCTTCTTCTTTCTGGAAATTTTGAACCGAGCTCCTTCAACGGAAATTTCGCCCACTCTTCTTATTTCTTTCCCCTGCCTCTTCTAATCAACAATTTCTTCAATCATCACCACCACCGTAAAACACTAGCGCAGGTGCGTTGGAAGAGACGTGAGCTCTTGCTTTGGGGCTTCTTCAATAGATGGTTTAGGAGGATCAGAGTAACAGGTCAGTCCAACTCCTCAAATCTCCCAAGCCCATGAACATATTTACAAGCAGGGAATATGAAAGAACTCACTTGAACTAACACATCATCAATCACTCCTTCAGGATGAGCAAGGGAGCGATTAGCCAACTGTAAAATCACCGTGGTTGGGCGCAGCTCACCCAACCCCAACTGTCTGAAAACAGATACCAGCATCAAATTGATGCTTGCCCAAGATCACACAAAGCTCACCCGACTGCGTGCTTACCAATCGAGATTTGGATAGTGAAACTACCGGCATCCTTCAATTTTTGAGATAGCTTGCTTTGAATTCTTACGCTACGTTCTTCAGTGAGTGCCACAGTCTCGAACTCTGCCAACCTCCTCTTATTTGCCACTACGTCTTTGATGTATTTGGCATATTTGGGCACTCTTTGCAGGATGTCTACCAGCGGAATATTGATTTGCACCTGCTTCAAAATATCAAGAAACTTTTTATAAGTGGCATTATCCTTTACTTTGTGCAATCTCTGAGGGAACAGAGGTGGTGGCCTCGCAACTAATGGTGGGGTTTTCTTAGCCACCGCCTCTTCGGCTGGCTTCTCTGACTCTTTTGCTTTTTCTATTTCTACTTCTATGGTGGCCGGTTTCTTATTAAAGGTCACTAGCTTTCTTTTTTCTAATGGGACTTCTTCTAACTGTCTCACATTCCTCAATGACACAACATTAATAGATGCCTTAGGAGTAGCCTCAATGTCGCTTGGAAGAGCTCGAACTGGTCGAGTATTTTGGGCATTGGCAAGTTGCCCCATTTGTCTCTCCGAATTTCTCATTGCTGCTACTTGGGCCTACTAGTCAGCCATCAATTTCTTTAGCATCTCCTTAATGTGACTCGTCGAGTTTGTAGGTCGTTCAGCCTGTGGTGGTCTATATTGGCCAGACATTTACGCAATTAATCACAGAATTGAAGAAACAACTATATATTAGTAAATTGTAGTCAAGGTTAAGTCAACTTTAAACAATAATATTCATGGCTAAATCCAACCCCAGAACTAGGGGTTTTAGCCACTCATGATAATATCAAAATAAATTCACAAGTGTTGAATAATTGAGAATAATAAGAAAAGATGAAGAAAACTGAGATATCCTCGCTCCCGAATGTTCCTCGTGTATATTTTTCCTTCAAAGTGGCATCTCCTCTCTCAAAATAGCCTCAGTCTTGCTTTTACACGCGTTAGGAGGGGGTCTTGGGCCAAAATAACCTTGTCCCGAGCGAACTAGGAAAATTTTCCCGTCACCAGCTCCCAGGGTAACGTGGGACGCTAGCCCAGGCGCTGGACTTTTTAACATTCTAACTTCTACACCACAGGTAGCATCCCACGCTAGCCTGGGCGCTACTCTTTGGCAATTTTCCATCTTGCTCCTTTTTGCCTCCAATTTCGCACTTTCATCCCATATTGTCTCCGGATGATTCTTACACATAAAAATACCACGAATTAGCACAAATCATTATATTTCACATCCGAAATCTATGAATATGAAACATGAGTAAAATGCGAGGCGATATGCATATAAATATACATACTTTAAGCTAAATATACTAGTTAGCTTATATATAAATATACATACTTTAAGCTAAATATACATACTTTGGATCATTTAATACTGTTGTTATTGCTTATATTCATTGTCATTCGGAAAAATATACTAGTTATTTGTCACAACACCATAGCTTTAGCTTTAGGATATTATTTTTAACTAAGATTAACTCTTCTTTATTTAAATCTAATTGGTTGAACCAAGATCTATATTTTTGGTCAAACATTTTGGCGCCATCTGTGGGGATTTCTTAGTTAATTTTTAGTTTCCTTAGATCTACGGCGAACGTGAATCACTAACCTCACAAACCCCAAGATCTTTCTCTTTCTTTGCACGTACAAAAACCTACATGGCAAGTAACCAAGGAGAAAGGACAAAAGTAACAGGGGATTCCCAAGCAATCTCATGAACGCTATCAACGAGAGCTGTGAAACGTTAGGCGAAGACGTGACGCCTACTGTCTCCCCAAGGCGCGAGAGGTCGCCTCCCCCCATTGTAGCATAACAAAACCAAATGGAAATGGGGCCTCCACGTCCACAGAAGAAGGGACGCCACCGGTGGTGAAATAGCTCCTCGAAGCATGGTTGATCAATACGCTAGTAACAGTGGCGAAGCCACATGGTTACAAGGATGGTCAGTTGACCATCCTTTGTCAAAAAATTGCACTGTATATATAGCTAAAATATTACATTTTAGAGATATATAACAGATATAGGATTTTTTTCACTACTCTCAAGTTTGAATACCTTTGAGTAAATTCCTAGCTTCGCCACTAGCTAGTAAGAATGCTCATCAATCACACTCCATGCACGACTACAGAAACTGCAAGAACCTACACAGTACAACGAGCAGACGAACAGGGCGATCGACTGGACCCTCCAACACCAGGTATAACTCATAATGTTACTAACCATGCAGGTGACAATACCCTTGCCACTATTCTAAAGAGGATGGAAGAAATGGAGAATGAAAATAAAGCACTCAGAGATCAAATGAAAGAACACCAAGAACGAGTCGACAAGATACCGGGCTCCCCTAAGCCATTGCCAAAGAGGGATGCCAGCAGGTTCGTAGAGCAGCCATATAATTAAGAACCACCCCTACATGCCATACCAAAGAGCTTCAAAATGCAGCCATATCTCAAAAATATACGACGGAACAACTGATCCCGAAGACCACGTGACTCATTATGTCACCGTCGTGAAAGGCAACGACCTCGCTAAGGAACAAGTGTCTTCTATTTTGTTGAAGAAATTCGGTGAAACTCTTACAATAGGAGCATTAACATGGTACTCACAGCTACCAGCCCGCTCCATAGAAACTTTTGAGGAAATGGCCGATAACTTCATAACAGCGCATGCCGGAGCCAGGAAAACAGAGACAAGAGTAACGACATATTCGCCATCAAGAAGTCCTTAGGAGAAGGACTGAGGGACTTCCTCGCCCGATTCAATAGGGTAAGGATGACCCTACCAAACGTGTCCGAGGGGATGGCGGTCGCGGCTTTTCAAAACGGATTAAGCAGAGATGGATCAAGAGCGACTAGAAAACTACTGAGCAGATTGATGAAATACCTCTAACCACTTGGGACGAGATCCATAATGCTTACTATGTCGAAGTCCGAGCAAATGAGGACGACCTCAACGGACCAACTCTTCGGCTCATCTCGGTACAAGCTGAGTCCAGGAAGGAACGAAGAGACAATGTCAGGAGAGATCACCCAGTCTCACGACCCAATAGGGAACGACACCAGCCATATGTTATGGCACCCGCCCCACTTTCTCTCCACCATGAGGAAGGCACATCCAGGCTAAGAACGGAGACTCATACCTCTCCCCTTATTATCTGCTCAATTTTTGTGTGTCACCTACATATATAGTCTATGCCCTGTAGAAACTCGAAACGAAGGTGAAGTGGTTGCCCAAGATAAGGTCCGATCCAAACTTTAGAAAATCGGACGCCCTATGCGTGTTCCACTAGGAGCGCGGACACAAAATAGAAGATTGCATCACCCTCATGCAAGAAGTTGTAAGTATGTTGCGCCAGGAACACCTCAAAGAGCTGCTGAGCGATAATGGGAGAAATAACTTTGCTAGAGGACGTGAAAATCAACGCTCGCTAAAGCTGTCGTCACCAGCTCGTACTATCAACATAATCATCAGCGATGACGCCTCCATCAACGACTTTAAATTCACTAGTACCAAGAAACTCAAACGATCTATCATCCGCGAACGATATGACAGACTCGAAGAAAGTATCATCTTCGACGAGTCAGATGTAGACGTTTTTACTTTTCCTCATAATGATGCTCTCATCATTACTTTGTGCATTTTAGATACTGATGTCAAACGTATCATGGTAGACGATGGAAGTGGAGCGTGCAGTATCCATCCTCGAGTCCTCGTCCAGACGAGACTCGAGGACAAGGTAGTGCCATGCTACACCACACTAATCGATTTTAATAACGTAGTTGAATGGACATCGGGAGAAATTACACTCCCCTCTTGGCCGGCAGCATAATGCTGGAGACAACCTTCCACATCATGGACCAGGCCACCGCATACGATGCCATTGTAGGATGACTATGGATACATCTCTCCAGCTTATACAAGGTAACCAAATTCCCAACACCTTGGGGGATATTCAGCATACAGGGAAAACAACGCACATCCCGAGAATGTTACTACATCGCCTTAGACAATATGACAACCCAACAAAAAAAGACAAGGAAAAGGAGGAATAGCAACCAACAGGGTCGAGGTCGACACAAGAAGAGGCCAAGGCCGTCATCATGGATTCCAAAATGGTCAAAGCCGCAGATTCGATTGTAGAGGACCTCGACCCCGTTCAATTAGACCCCAGCGACTGTAACAAAAAGGCCTACATCGGCTAAAAACTCCGAGAATCAGGTAAATTTAGTCAATTCTTAATAGCAAATGCAGATTTGTTTGCCTTTAGCCATGCAGATATGCCGGGCATCCCCAAGTAGATCGCCACACACAAATTAAATGTCGGCTCGTTCTACCCTCCAGTAAGGCAGGTCAGACGTAAGTTCAATCCGGCCATCAACGATGTTGTCCACGAGGAGGTGGAGAAACTATTGGAAAATGGCTCCATCAGGGAGTTGAAGTACCCCAAATGGATCGCCAACATAGTGATGGTCAAAAAGAAAAATGAGAAATGACGGATGTGCGTAGACTTCACGGACTTAAATAATGCATGCCCGAAGGATTTGTTCTCGTTACCACATATCGACCAACTCATCAACGCAACGGCCGGGCCCGAGTTATTGAGTTTTTTGGACGCATACTCGGGCTATAAATAGA
The DNA here is from genome assembly GCA_002018475.1 of Nicotiana obtusifolia. Classification (NCBI taxonomy): domain Eukaryota; kingdom Viridiplantae; phylum Streptophyta; class Magnoliopsida; order Solanales; family Solanaceae; genus Nicotiana; species Nicotiana obtusifolia. The sequence continues at coordinate 100,301 of MCJB01004424.1, forward strand.
TACTTATGGAAGAAGAGGATCAGGAGAAAACCACATTTATCACCCACCGAGGAACATATTGTCATAGGTCATGCCATTTGGGCTGAAGAACGCAGGGGCTACATACCAAAGATTGGTCACGAAAATGTTTAAAGATCAGCTCGCAAGACCATGAAAGTATATATCGATGACATGTTGGTCAAATCCGTAAAGGTAGAGGACCATTTCGACCATTTGAAGGAAGCTTTCGACATACTAAGACGGTACGAAATGAAACTAAACTTAGAGAAATGCGCGTTTGACGTAGCCTGTGGAAAGTTATTGGGGTTCTTAGTATCACAATGGGGAATCGAGGTCATCCCAAACCAAATCAAAGTCATCGACGAGATACCGGGGCTCTTAATTACCAAGAAGCAAGCCCAAAGGTTGACTGGTCGAGTCACCGCCTTATCGAGATTCATCTCGCGGTCATCTGACAGATGTCACAGATTTTCTGGCATACTCAAAAAAGACAATGGTCTTGAGTGGATGCCCGAGTGCATACAAGCTCTGCGAGAACTAGCAGTGTATCTTTCATCACCACCTCTACTCTCAAAGCCTGAACCCGGGGAACATCTCCACGTCTACCTGGTCGTCTCCAAAGTAACAGTAAGTGCAGTCCTGATTCGAGAAACCAAAGGTACGTAATCTCCCATTTATTACATTAGCAAAACACTCATTGACGCCGAAAGCTTAGACCCTATTTGTAGTGCCACCTTATCTCGATCGTTACCACATTTCCCCTAAGAGTCATTTTACATAAACTCGAGCTATCAGGAAAGCTGGCCAAGTGGGCCATCGAGCTAAGCGAGCACGATATCACGTATCAGCCGCAAACAGTGATAAAGTCGCAAGTTCTCACCGACTTCCTCGCAGACTTCAGTGCAAAATAATGCCTGAAGTCGAGAAAGAAGCCGTCCAAGCTTATCTCCAAACGCAAGAACCTTTGGGTCCTATACACCGATAGCGCATCCAACGTCTCCAGATCCGTACTGGACTCGTACTCGAGGTCCCTACCGGCAAAGTAATTTGCCAGTCCATAAAATGTCCAAATATGACTGACAACGAGGCCGAGTATGAGGCCGTAATTACAGGGTTGAGGCTAGCACTCAAGTATGGGGCAAAATTGTTGAAACTCAACCAAATCCCGCGTACGCAGAATGCTGAAGCAGGCAGCCTAGCTAAACTAGCCTTAACTACCAAAAGCATCATAACTGGGGATAAAAGCGTAGTCCACCTCCTCAACTCATTGCAAGACCACATCGAGGTAAGATCTGTAAGCTTAACTTGGGATTGGCGTAATCATATTATCGCCTATTTGAAGGACGGCACACTGCTAAACGACAAAAAGGATTCCTCGAAGAAGTCCATAAAGGCCATTGCAGTGCTCACCCCGACAATCGAGCACTCATTAAGTGCCTCATAGGGGCAGGATACTATTGGCACACCATGAAAAATGACGCCTCATAATTTGTGAAGAAATGCGAACAATGTCAAAAGTACGCCCCAATAAATCACCAAGCAGACGAGCATCTCCACTCAGTCACCTCTCTATGGTCATTCATCAAGTGGGGAATGGACATCGTGGGCCCTCTCCCAGCAGGGCGAGATAATGTACGATTCCTTTTGGTTTTAACTGACTATTTCTCTAAATAGGTAGAAGCAAGAGCATTCGCCCAAATACGCGAACAAGAGGTAATCACATTTATATGGAGACACATCATCTGCCAATTCGGCCTACCCAAAGAGATCAGTTGCGATAACGGACCCCGATTCACGGGAAAGAAAACTATTGAATTATTCGAGAAATGGCATATTAAGAAGATACTTTGAACCCCGTATCACCCGGCGGGTAACGGACAAGCAGAATCTTCCAACAAGTCCATATTAAACATTATGAAGAAAAAGCTTGAAGACGCTAAGGGACTGTGGCCGGAGATACTGCCAGAAGTATTATGGGCGTATAGAACTACTCCGAAGACAAGCACATGAGAGACGCCCTACTCTTTGGCCTATGGGACTGAGGCAGTAATAACAGTCGAAGTCAGAGAACCCAGCCTAAGGTACTCCCAAAAAAGTGGTACTAGTAATGATGAGAGTAGATGGCAGGAATTCGATGAAATCGATGAACGAAGAGATATGGCGTACATAAGGATGGTCTCGCAAAAGTAGCAAGCAGAACGTTACCACAACAAGAAAGCAAAGGTCCGGCCGCTCAAATTCGGGGACTATGTACTCAAAGCCAAAACTCAAGCGAGCAAAGACCCACGGGAAGGCAAGTTGGGAACAAACTGGAACTGCTCGTACAAGATTACAACAAAAGCAAACAAGGGTTCGTTCCAAATAGAGACAATGGAAGGAAACAAATTACCGAATAATTGGAACATCAACCACCTCAAATACTTCAACTTCTAAGGGAAGAAATGTCCCCAAGTCGTACTCTTTTTCCCTCACTTGAGTTTTGTCACATTAGCATTTTCTCAAGGAGGTTTTTAACGAGGCGACAAAGGGGACACTTCGAGTTGAAGTATGCGAGGGAGGGACTGTTTTTCTCTTTTATTTGCCCGACTCCTCAATATTCTCCAAGTCAAGCAATGAAGGGACTAGATAGACTGGGACTGGGACTGGAGCGTCAGCCAATTCCCAAAATTTGTAACTTTCTCCAATTATATAATCAGAGAAACAACACCAAGTAATAAGAAACTTATGTTTATCAAAAACATCTATCGGCCCTCGGCCGCAATTTAAAGAGGTTATAATTTGACCCAGTTCGAATGCCACATATCGACCCTCGACCGCGATTAACAAAAGGTTGAGTTCGACCCTGCTCGAAAAACACCTACAGGCCCTCGGCCACGATTAACAAAAGGGTGAGTTCGACCGCGCTTGGGAAACATCTATCGGCCCTCGGCCGCGAATTAATAAAAGGTTAAGTTCGACCCAGCTCGAACAATACCTACCCGCCCTCGGCCGCAATTTAATAAAAGGTTAAGTTTGACCCAGCTCGAATAACATCTACCAGCCCTCGGCTATAATTTTAAAAATGTAAAGTTCGACCCAGCTAGAACAACACCTTTCGGTCCTTGGCCGCATTTTAATAAAAGCTAAAGTTCGACCCAGCTCGAACAACACCTATCAGCCACTACTTGGCAAAAGACCAAAATCAACCAAGTTCAAACAAAACCTATCAACCAAATCTAAATAAAGAGGCACACTTGATCTATATAAACAAAGGGCGGATACGGCCCATAATGTGCGTCAACAAGGCTACGACCAACTAGAAGACAACAACAATAGATAGAGCAGAAATCATAACAAGCAAGCAACAAAGGCAAAGCACATAGGTGCGAAAACAAGTAACAGATATGGAAGAAGGCGCAGGAAACAACTTAAACATTCATATACAAATAAAGAGTTCATTACAAGGGCTCTTGAAGACGCCAGCAAAAATACACAATAAAGGTCTAAGAGAAAGACTACTGGCCCTCGCCACCTCGGCCCTCGACACCCTCACCACCTTCGCCCTGAGGATAAGTGGTGTCATACTAGGTGTACTCCTCCAGCCGGTCTACACCCTCTTCCTCATCCTCCTCATCAGTTGAGGCATAGTGGGATCATACCCACAAGCGACTCGAGCTTCACGAGCCTTAACCCAGGCATCCTCAAAGGATGCAAGTTCTGAAACACATCTAACTGGGCCTCAGCATGGATCCATTCTTTGTATAACTCCCGATGTACATTGAGAAAATCAGAAGTGTTGGAAGAGGACGACCGTGCAAGAAATTGAGCCTTCTCGTCCTCAAAAGCAGTCACTCGATCATGAAGGGTGGAGTTATCTTTCTCCAGCTCCCCGGTCCTCTCCTCGAGCCGATTTTCCTTAGCTCTTTCTCGTCGACTGATCATTCTCCCGTTCGGTTCGAATAGTCTTATTCGCCAACTCGAACATATCCGGCTTCCTCCGAGCGTCAAATGAGAGAACTCCGCCTTCTCCAAATGAGAGGACTCCAACTAAAACCGGCACTCTTAAAGTTTCCCTTGCAATTCAACCACTTGAGCTTGAAGATCACTGCATTGGGCCTCTATGCCCCTGCTAAATTCAAGCTCCTCTTCCCTACTTCTTAACGTCCCTTCGAGGACGCTGCACTTCTCTATGGCCTGCACTAGCACCTCGTCCCTCTTCTTCAAATCTTCCCTCAGAGCCCGCAAATCGCCGCCCTCGTGAAGCTAACTACGGATATCTCGATACTTGCTGCGATACTCGAGGTATTTATCTTTCAATTTCATGAAGATCTCTTTATGCCTTTTCTCTCTCTAGGCGCTCTCAATTTCTAAAATCACCGTCTGCGAACCAAAAGTAAAGAGAAAAGGTCAGGACTTTAAATGATCTTAAAAGTAAGGAAAAAGTTCATATCACAAACACTCACCCTAAGAGCGACCAGCAATGCTCCTTGACAAGGAACCATCATTTATTTCCTTAAGGGTCTTACCCTCAGCTTCGGAGCAGAAAGGACCAAGGGCAAGGACTACCTCCTCAGTGTCCACCAAAAAGTCATGATCCATAGGGATCACGATAGTCCTCATAGACCCCTCTAAACTTACCTCGAGCTGGAAAGCCCCTCTTCAATCACTCTCATGTCGTCTACATCGATATTGGAACCTGACTTATCACCCTCCTCAATAATACTTTTGCCCCTATCGTCAGCAGGCAAAGAAGCATCTGCAGTAGTCTGAGAGGTTGAAGCCTCCTCTCGCCGCGAAAGGTCAAAAACGTCAGCAACCTCCCCCTTGGTCTCCATCCCATCGGAATAAAGAGATATACTTACATCGGTTTCCACCTTCCTTGGATCCTCGAGACTCTATTCGGCATCATTGCTCACAAAAATCATTGCTGTCTCACGAAACAAAAAGTCCCTTCCGCCGCATCAGCGGCCAGAGTAACTCCGTCACCCGCATCCATCGACCTCATCTTTAAAGGTTGGAGATCTCCATCACTAGGAAAATGATCATCGTCCGCGTCAATGAAAGAATATAGAGGAGGAGCAGAAGTCTCAACAGCCGGAGCATAAATGAAGGCAGAAGCAAGAGCGAACACTGAAGGTGTAGTGGCCCTCATCTTCCGAAACGAGGGCGTGGGAGCTCTTAACCTCCTCGCGGACCCCCTATCCGAAGCTAAAGAAAATGAGAAAAGGAAAAATCAGCAAAGGTAACAGACATGGGCGAAGAAAGCACAACGTCGACTGTAGGGAACAAAATACCTGTCGAGAGAAGAGATGGCCTAAATCTCTAAGAAAAGCTTGACCAATCATGTATCCCCGCCGTATGAGTTAGAATTTGTCTAACCCAATCGGCAATGTGGGCCACCATGCGGCGAGGTCGAGCAGTAGCTGCAAAAAGAGGAAAGCCGATTAACCGACCCACATTAAGGAAAACATTAAAAACAAAAAGGTATGTAAGTACATACTAGCACTTACGAGTGGGGTTCCAAGCCTTAGGGAAGCCTGCGGTGACAAACACTGTGTTCTCGATCCTGACAAAGAAATAGTCAAGTTAGAAATGCCAACTAGCCTTGTCATCCATCCTCACCACCAAACATTTCCCCTTGCGGTGGCGGAGATTCAACAAAGTCCCTCGACAAAAATGAGGGGCGGAGAGATGTATCAGGTGGCGTATTATTATATCTATGTCGGCCAATCAGCGAATTTCATCATCATCATGACCACTTTAAAGATATAAGGCCGAGTTGCGCCGAGCATACATTGTAGTAGCGATATAACTATTCTATTAATGGCGGCAGTGGGAACGAATATCCAATTAAGAACGGATATGCGTAAAGAGCGCAGAAGCCAGGATGATGTACCTGCACCTCGTCGTCCCCCGCAAAGACCAAGTCAACCTGACTTGGTAAGCCGAGTCTAGCCTTGAGTTCAGTTAACCGCTCAACTGTCATCGTAGATTTAAACCTCTCTGTCACCACTTCCGACGCCTTTTGGAAGTCATGTTTAGTATCGGGATATCGAGGTACGATTTCCTCTACAGTAGGTAAGGTGTCCTCTTCAACGCAGCTCCGCGTCTTCCCCCTAGTCAGGAAAATCGGCGTCTAGAGGAATAGAGTGATCTTCCATATGGATATCTGATGGGAGGTCCGACATTGTTGTGGAAAGAGATAGGGAAGCAATGAAAACAACAGAGAGATACAAGGGCTCTGCGAAGAAGAAGAAGCTCTGCTTATGAAGTAGAAGGAGTTTGGAAAAGTTTCGAAATCAACAAACCACCCGCTATTTATAAGACTTGGGGGCACCAGAATCGAAACGACAGGCCATGATTACCACGAAGATCAAAACAGCAGAACCAATCAAGGCTCAGACGTGAATTGACGCAACGCGTTAGGAAACGACGTCACCATGACGCATGATGTCATGACGTCACTCTTTCTCTTGGACCAGATGGTTCCAACGAACTTCATGGGAAAATTCAAAGAATTCAAAATGTGCGGTCCTCAGAAAGCCACGTTGTCTGATCGTTACAACGACTACGACCTGTATAGCCAACTCGATAAGGTCGACCAGAAATGGCACTATCCACTCATCGACCTCGCCCACGAGGACGACCTCGATAAGCGGAGGGACTAACTGTATGGGCTAAAAAATATCTTCGATATAGGCAAGCCACATCAGCACTATTATGGCCTTCATCGACCGCCACGTGCCATCAGTAAGGTCCCTGCAAAGATCGGCCCCAGGGCGAAGTAGCCTCGAAGAAATGAAGGGTGCGGTCGAAGAGTCAGCAAAGATCAAGGTCGTGAAGCCATCGTAGTTCGAGGTTGAGGTCGAGCATCTTAAACAGAGTCATAACGGCAAGTTCTAAGATAAGACATAAAAAAGAATATTCTAGTGGATATTCTAGAGAATCTGGTCCTATTGCAAGCATACAAAAACAACCTTTTTACTAAGATTCTTGTCTAGCATTTCCACCAGATCCAAGAACAACCTAAGTGTTCAAAGGCTTATCAATCATTCATTATTTTCAAAAAGAATATCCACTGATCTCATCCCTTTTCGGGTGACTCACACATTTTATTTACTTAAACGTCATTATTACTATTTAATGCTATATTTTATCTTTTGGATCATTGAATACTGTTGTTATTGCTTATATTCATTGCCATTCGGACAAATATACTAGTTATTTGTCACAATACCGATAGCTTTATTTTTAGGATATTATATTTAACTAAGATTAACTCTTCTTTATTTAAATCTAATTGGTTGAACCAAGTTCTATATTTTTGGTCAAACACTCTGGTTAATGAATTGGAATTCCTGCATGAGGACCTATTTGCTGGGAGACGCTCAGAGCATTATTGCTCTCTATCTCTTTGACCAGTTGGAGAATCAAAAGTCTCGAAGAAGTAAAAATGTAGAACAGCAGTTGAAGATTAGAAGAAGAGTATTGTTTGATTCAGTGGTTGAATATCTGAAATTTAGATGTAAGTTTGAAGTTTTAAAGTTTGGACGAAGTGGACGGCACTAGCCCAAGGGAGAGTGGTCGGGTGGTCCAAAAAACTGGGGCGGGTCGAAATCTGGGGCAAGTTTATTCAATCCAGAAGTTTAAGCCATGTGTTCCAATGAAATGATGCCAATGCATTAAAAAAGGGATCACATAATATTTTGTTAGTCATGGGGATATTTTTAGACCGAAAAATAACGTTATGTGCATTTTTGGACTAAAAGGTAGGGATGTTCATGGATCTAATCGGATCCGATTTAGCACCTTTCGGATTATAATTTCGGATTTCGGATTTTGTAAATTGCAATTTGAATCCGAACCAAATTAAACTCGGATCGGATCGAACCAGATAAATATTTCGAATTTGGTTCGGATTGTACGCCCTATTGAGATGCTAAAATAAATAATTTTAATATGCTTTCTCCTACCATATTCAATAGCAAAACTCATTCATTTCCATATCTTTTACTTTTAATATTGAAAGGAAAGAAAAGGCAAAAATAGTGAGCAAAATAGGAAAGAAACCTAAGAATTTTTAAAAGAGCACCCCTCACTTTTATATGTAAAATATAAATTTCGGGTTTCAGATCGTTTAGATGTAAATTCAGTCAAACCCTATCGAATCCGATATCCAAAGTAATTAAGTTAAAGATCTGAAATCCGACCAAAGAGCTAAAATCCAATTCACACCAATCCGAATAACACGGATTGATACGGATATCGGGTTGACCCAAATAATGCACAACCCTACTAAAAGGTGGATGGAGCGTATTAAACTATTTACCAAACGATAGGGGTATTTTTGGTCCTTTTCCGTAAAAATATTAGAAGTGTGATTTGTCTAACATTATGAGGCACATACAACATTTTTCTAGTAATTAATAATGACTTACTCTCTATTTAAAATTGAATATTCACATTTCTTTTAAATTATTTCCGCAATATTCATCCAAATTCAATCTAAAATAATTTGAAACTTAAATAATTATGCAAAGGAAGAGGACCTTTCCAACCATGTTCAAAAGGAATAACTAAACAGTGCTTTGGATTTTCATTCCAACCATTGGGTAACAACTTGTTAAATTGCTTAAAAGTACGAGGACTCAATTGCAGTTCTAGTATTATAAGTGAGGGTGGAAAATGAATTGTTTGGGCTGTATTTGGGCTGGTCAAGATGGGTTGACTCATTAAATGGGTTATTGCCCAATCTTGCTCAAAGTTCACTTGAGTTAAAATGGACCGGGTCAAGATGGATTAAACAATAAGTTATAACCCAACCCGCCCAAATTGATCAAAATCTTTGCAATATTCCCAACTTTTAAACAAACATATATAAAAATTAGGTCAAATACGTACATAACTCCTTAAACTTGACACCAATTGCCATATAAACACTTTAACAAAGGTTTGTTCCTATTTTGTACCAATCAGACCCCTCATGACTAACCACTACAAAAACTATAACACGTGAACCTTACACGCCTAACATGTCAAAAAGAACCAGTAAAAAAGAGCCATGTGGCTTTTAACTTTAGCTAATTCCAAAAAACAAAGTTTTTCTGCAAATAATAAAAAATTAAAATTGCGGAACACCCTCACTTATAATTCAATCCCCCTCCTCCTCCTCCCCT